>JAPYZK010000117.1:0-87775 GCA_030522785.1 Platygaster equestris
CATCTTTCATAATTTTTCGTATTTCAATTGTTTTATTTCGTTCTTCTGATTTTCCAATATTTTAGGTCTATTTCTCATTCTGTTTTTTAATTTTCGATCATTTTCAATCATTTTTATGATTTCTTAATTTGTTAAAATCACAGTTTTTCCTATTCTGCCTTCTTAAACGTGAAAAAAAAAAAACTGAAAAAAATCGCTATAATAATATGTAAATTCTTTAGTACGATATTATTGTGCCATATTATTGTGCCATTTACCACACTTCTAAAAACCTGTATTATAATGATCGATGCAATCACTGATATTTGTCCTATTGATCTACACTTTTTCAAACCAGAAAATTTCAACTCCATTTCCAACTATAAACAACAAGTAAATCCATCTCTATCATTAGTATACCTCTGGAGAGATCATCTCTGCATAATTTTACATTCGAATTCATAACAATGCAACACCGCATTGATTATAATTATGATTAATTAATTTGAACACAATTAGTCGCACAACCGCAATTAAGCCCTGAAATCTCAAAATTCAATCAAAATGTAAATCCAAGCACTGTTACACCTACGTGACGAAAGCCCTAATATTATCGAAACAAACATTGCTGCGAGAAAAAATTTACTCTCAAGCACGAAACGTCTGCCAATGGAACAAAGCTTATTCTACCCAAACAAGAAAAGGAAAAGAAGCCTTTCTTCACATGTGATTCGGATATTTTTTCAACAAATAACGGATAAACTCAGGATAAATATTAAAGCGGGAAACGTGAGCTCGGAAAAATCTTGAACGAGTAACGCTCCGCCTGAGGGACGCGAGAAAAGAAAAATTCCCGATTCTTGTCTTCCGGTATTGATTCAGTTGGGATTGGAAGGAAAAAAACTCGAGAATTGGCACAGCAATTTTATATACATTCCAGTCATACAAACACGAAACGCTTGATTCAAAAATACATCAATTTACATCTGCACGTTATCTGATATTTATTATTCAAGATTTTTTTCGTGGGACAATAAATTATGGCGACGAGTAACATCTCATATTCTCTTCCTTTCAATCGTCGAGAAACGAAGATGATATGTACAAGAGTAACTAACGAGGAAAACAACTCAGCGGAAGTTTTTCATACGTGAACATGTACAGTCATGCGATCATGTACGTAAATTACACATTCATAATATTTCATTATGTTACTAGATGTATAATGTGGGTCTTATCAATCTTGAAATACAAAGACTCACCAGATACTCCAAGTAGCACAAAATAATATTTGCCAGACGAGTGTCACCAACGTGTAACGTCGTCTGCGAAAAAAGCACCACGTAATTCATCCTGGTAGTAAAACCGGCACAAAATGATGCTTCCAGAAGAAAAATAACCTGCTGATAATACTCTTGCTTCGCATAAAACGATAATATAAACTTTATCCATGACACCATCATGATCACTTATGAAAAATGCCCGGCCAGTTAGGAAATTTCGTCTTCTATAGGTACGATTCCTAAGTGATGGAAATCGTTCTTTTCCTTCTTCGTGCCTCTAAGCTTTCAAAGTACTTGGCGAGATCGACTTCGTCGCCGCCAAACGCACTGCTTTTATCACATTGTTTGAAAATCCCGCGAGGATTTGGGCCGGAGCTCTTTTCGCCGTGAGCTCACTGGATTTTATCGCGGCAATCGCAGGTCGCGCGGCAGAATTTCCGCCGTTCGCGGCCCTCGTCCGTGTGGGTCTCGCAGAGCCAGGCAGGCCACGCGTCGTAAAGTTGACGACAGTTTGACCAAAGATCCGCCCAGGGACACGCGTTCTTGCAAAGTTTCCCCAGCTGGCAGTGGTCCTTGCAGCGGCCGCAAGACGGCCCCGAGACGTATGGGGTGCTCAACTTTTCGGGATAGTTCCCTCTGGAAACAGTCCATTATTTTTCCGTTTATCAAACAGGAACTGGAATACGTGCATGTTAAACTTCAGTCCAAATGAATGTACCAATCAATTATTTTTTCATGAAATGATAATGTGTGCGGGTGAAAAGTTTTGATCTGAAGAGTATGGAGGATTTTGTGCTTAGAACATTTTTGGGATAGAGCGAAATTTTGAATAGATCAAATTTGCTGAAGAACCAGTCCGTAAAAGTCGTCAAGTTTTTATCTGAATTTTTATCATTTTCTCCTTTATGATGAATGATCACATTAACGTGTCCCAAATTAGATGTCACAGGTCACAAACTCGGAATTACAGAAATTAAAAGAAATGAAAAACAATTGCAATATGAATCAATAAGGCAAACAAAATTTTAATCATAGGTATTCACTTCAGATTCGTTCCATGCTCGAAACGGAGTGAGAATCTTGGAATATTCGACTGATTTTTACTCCTCCGTTGCTTTCAATGTAGAGTATAACAAACGGTGTTTCTCATCATGGAACAAGTTCGAAATTTTTCCAGATCGCAGAATTCTTCAGATGCTCGCGAAGAATTTATTTGCGTTGGTGGAAGGGGTTTTATTACATAATGTAGGTCGAAGGAGAAAATGTGACTTGCATTGTAATATCAACTTTCTAGGAAAATTGCAGAAGGAAAGTAATACCTTGCAAATAAGAATTCGAAAATAACTTGGGATGGATGTTACGAATGTTAATATGAATTCACAAAAGATACCCTGTTTACATTTTTTTCATCCAACGCTTTCATTTCCATTCCAGAATGACATTTCCGACATAGTTTCGTGGTAATTCGTACGTTAGTCATTGTAAAAGTTTTTGAATGCATATTTTTAGAATACAAAAGGTATTTTAGTAATTTTATTTCTGGAGAAAAAGTTTCCACATTGAGAAAGGTGAGTGCGATTGGTTTATTCATTACAACACTCGTAATTTTGGGTTTAAAACTGACTGGTAAAATTAACTCAGTCTAGACACTTTATCTTTTATTATTTAGCGTGGAGCCAAAATTTATAAACCTGCCCTACATTTCTCCTGCTTATTTTGACACGACATTTGAGTATGTTGCAGATTTACTTTTAAAGTATTCTGTGGCACGTGTTTCTGCCGAGTTAATTTTTTCGAATGGGAAGGAATAGTTTAAGAAGAGCAATGATTATACAAAAGATGTGAAAATGGTTCTCTGTAAATTACTTCGAGTGAAAAAATTTCACTTATTTCAGTTCCTTAAAAAATGACTAAAATTGTACTATGTTTTTTTAGAGTGAAATGTCACTCTCAAATGAGCGAGATTTCACTCATTTTGAGTAAAATTTTCACTCAAACTCGATTTGCACAATGTTCACACAAATTGAGTAAATTTTATCTCGAATAAATTTCAGGAGTCGAAAACGACCAAATCATTAATTACTAAAGCGGTCAATTACCTATTTTTCCCTAATTATTCCGTAGAAAAAAGATTTTGAATTTTTCACCCCTGAACACTAATACTGTATAAAACAACACGCATCTCAAGCAATCAAATACATCGCGAATTTCGTCCAACGTCGATACTCCCCAAGTTAGATGAATTTCAACCCGCTCACCACAAGCATTGTACACGAAATTCGCCGAGTTCGCGAAAAATGTACAGCTTCGCGGTTCAATGGAATAGATACGTATTTGTTGGTGAATGTAATCGGAAATATTTCGCCGAGAATATCGCGGTAAACAAGTGGTAAAAATTTTTCGGGCACCCGAGTTATGCTAAGAAGGAACTCGTGCGAGCGAAAGAGCGGGCAGAATCAGCGCCGGGGTATTCCGTTGCAGCGACTCCGCGTGCTCGTGAAATAAAGTGGATTGCTCGAAATGGGTCAAAACGTCGAGTGGAAGACCGAGATTGCTTTGTTGGCAACAAAGTCCGCCTGAATGCGGAAAGTAAAACCGAGCACGTGTTACCACGGAGAATTTGAGTGCCAAAATACATATTAAATTACCCCCGTGTTTTTTCAGTCCGCCATTCGCATGATTATTGAATTTACCCCCGCGAAATATCGAATACCGATGAACAAAACCGCGAGCATTCGCGAAAAATCAAACGTGTATCCCCAATCACGCGAGACGAAACACGTAATGGAATCTATATGGACGTGGAATATTGAATTTCGATACATTTTTGTTAAAAACGAATTCGTTGTTTATACTTTTTATGGATGAGGAGGAAAAACGGTTTCATTCATTGTGAGAATTCATATCAATTGACAGAAAAAATGTTTCGATTATCTGAGGTTGAGTATTCGGATAAAAATCTAATCAAACTTTCGAAAATCATGTTTTGGATTTCTGAATAAAATTGAAATAAACATAATGAAAATAATAAATTAAAATATATTCGTTAAGTCAAATGAATATAAACATTAATGGATAATGCATGGGTTATTCCATATCATATTTACAACTAGAAAATAAAATTGCCTCGAATATTTTTTTTATGTATCGAATACAAAATAAATTTACCCGTATTTTTTTATTTCAACATGATATGCAAAATTTGCATGTTACGAATATTTATACATGGGAAGTGTGAAAAATCTAATTTTTTTGTAATTGTTGAGTTCGTAAACGAATTTATAGAAAGTCTCGAAATTTGTAGAGGAAGTTCGTGATCAGTCAAACTTTTCATATCCTTATGAATAAATAAATTACGTTAATTTTTCATACAACAAATAAGCGATTGTTATAAACAAATTGTATTTACAAAAAAGGCATGTTTTAAATGGACGATATGATATGGAATGACCCGTATATTTTGAACAAAATTTAAAAAATTCTACCATTTTTTAAATTATTCCACATTCTAGTAAATTTCTGTTTAAAAAAAACTACGAGGAATTTTTATATTCTGATGCAAAAACTAATTTTTCAAAATTTTATATGAATTCAAGAATTATTGATTTTTAAGAACTTCAACATTTCGAAAACTCACGAAAATTTTCCGTAACTCTCTAGAAGTCTAAGAATTGGAGACTATTTGAGTTCAATTAAGAAAAATAAATAACTATTAGAATCAATATTATAACATATATTATAGCATCTGCAAAACAGAAACACATCCACACCAAGAATATCAATTCCAATCCATAAACCCACCAAACACCCAAAGGAATACCAAACTCCATCAAAACTCCCACTGGGAAAAAGTCCAACATCCAAAAAGAGCAGTATATCGATAATTATTCCCAACGCATTAGATAGTATTTGCTTCGAAGAAAACGTGAAATATCGCCCGTTATCGCATCGATTGTTCGCCTTTTCGTGATTCATCGAATTTCATATGTCTCGATTCATAAATTACGAAGCGTTCCGAAATTATCAATATTCGATATGATCCGGGAATGATTCATGCACTCTCGGGAGCGAGTACACTCCGACTTGCTAATTTATTGAAAGCGCTTTCGAGGTTTTGCATTTTTGAGTGGACGTGGACGATGTTGCGATACTCACGTGGGACAGTAATTGCACACGTAACTGAAGTACGGACGTCCTTGCGGGCCGTTGGTGCCGTTGCACTTGGCCCATCCACATCCCACGAAGTGCGTCGCAGCCCACACTAATTGCGTGTAATGCCCGATTTTGTGCAGCTCGTTTTTAGCTCTGGGACCGTATTTGAAGTCTTCGTGTTCCAGGAACCAGGTTTTTATCGCGAAAAACCTAGACGGACCAAAAAATTCATGACTGTGACATGAATTATTCGGTGTGAGTTTCATTACACAATTGGGGGGAAAATCATAAATTACGTAAGACGTATTTATGCGCATTTTGGACACCCTCCCCCACGTTTATGTAAGATTACATAAGATTTTGCCGAACCCTCCCCCCTTTCCTTAAATCTTACGTAAGATTAAAAATAATGAAAATTGTATTAATTGTAGTATTTGAAAAATGTCAGTGATTGATTTCTATTTTTTTTTATCTCTAACAATTGTCCTGGACAGACGGAATTTCGGAAAATTTGGATCATTATTGAATTCTTCGATTGTATGTCCTTCATTTCGCTTGGAATTGATTAATTGCAGCTTGAATTGTATTTTGACAATGCGCAGCTTTTTTCATACTTCAAGTGCTTCTAAACATTCGTGCACAATTTCGTAAATGATGACTGATCAATTGCAATGTTAGAAAATGTAGAATTTAGAATGTTCGAAAATTTAGAAGCTTCGCGGAATGATAGTTGATTTTTTGAATTTTTCAGAAACATTTTCCGATTCTGGGTGATTTCCAAAAATACTTGAATATTCCTGAGCTTTTTTGAAAATTATTCTTAAGAAGAAAAATACAAACAATCTTTAGTAATACGTGAAAAATTTCAGAAACTCTAGAAACAAGGTTGCAAAAAATTTTCTGAGTACGAAAATTCAGTGCATTTTAATAAGAAGTCATCGAACGTATTTTAAAAATTCCATTATTAAAAAACTAATAATGTTGTAAAATGAATAAAATCTCCCGAAATTCACCCTCAGATGTCTACTGAAATCGAGAAATTCGAAAAGTCTTTTGAACCTTGTGATCAGCTAAAATCTTATGATTTTCAGAAATCTTCTCGATTAAAGATTTGTTGAACATTTAAAAAAATGTTAAACATATCATAAATGTTAAACTACTCGAATCTACAAAATTCGAGAGATCGATAAATCTCTTCCGAATCTCGTGACTATTCGATATCCATCCATTTTCCGAATACGCATCTGTCTTCGTTTTCAAATTTCCGAAAGTTCGGAACAATCCATCGGATTTATCCCTAATTTTGACGGAATCTAACAAAAGCAGCCCAATAATTCCGTGACCGAGAGGCTTCCCGTGCTGGATCGAAAGTGCCATTGCTGAATGTCGAAAAAGTTTCGCCGCATTTTCCAAAGTTGGAACGAAACCGCACTTTTCGACCTCGTTTCAGCCGGATTTCGCGGCGTGGCGGAATTCCAACGAGGGCGGAAACTTTGGCCCTTATCAAGCGATTGAATTGTTCGCGGGGACAAAAATTGCGGCAACCGCGGCCGCGCTGCCGAAGCGACGAAACAGTATCGCAGTTATTAATGCGACATTCGAGCCGTGCGATATTGCAAGGGCGCTAAACTTCATTTAATGACCTCGTAAATCTTCGAGGAACTGCTAAGAAACAGTTTTCGAAGCGAATTAAAATTTGGATGTAATGAAAGCCCGAACGAACGCGTGCTTTCGCCGCGAGCTTCACGATACTTGGAAATCATTTAGAGAGGGGCATTTTATGTTAACTTCGATCGTCTGGACTTGAAAGTGAAACTCCCGTCGACAAACAACCATTATTGTCAATTGCTGATTTTTGGTGCCTCGTAATTTTTATTGCACTGAATCTATTTAAGGACAGAGATTCGAGAAGAGCTAGAGGCCATTTCAAAAGGATTCATTACTTCGTGTAGTTGAATGAAAAAATGGACTATATTTTTCCATACTTGGACTCTTTGTTATTTTAACGTATATTTACGTATCAGGGATGAAAAATGAAAAATATGCATTATCCGGATGAAAAAAAATTTTCTTGCATCGCCGAACCGAATACAATTGACGAGAGGGAAGGGGGAGCGATTTTTGCACGTCGTGTGTTATTCTAAGCCTGTCAGCTCTGCGTGTATTCAGAAGTTTGACGTTCACGCTCGGATTTTCGAGTGTATAAAAGCCTGTCAAATCTCATTGCGATTGCAAGTTTACCTCACCGCGAGTGAAGCAAACAGTACGAGTAAGAATTTTCCAGCTAAACTGCGGTTGGAATTGATGATTTCATTCAACATGAAGTTTTAAGTTCCCATAAGTTTTACTTATATTTCTCGCTATGAAAATGCTAAAAAATGATTTCTTATCACAAAAGAATTGATTTTCTCAGTTAATAGTGCAAAAAAGTGGAGTCATGTCGCTTTTACGAGTCCAATAACTGATAATAACATTTCAGTTTAAAAAAGTTGATTGCCATGGTGAATTTTCATCACAAGTGACGATAATTAACGATCATAATATTCATTCATTGATCATAAATAATTCTATTTAAATTTAAAAATTCATTTTTCCTAGAGAAATAATTATGAAATTCTATAAATATTGAAAACTCAAAGATCATCACTCACAGTGTGTATCTTATAGACTCAAGAAAACATCGACAAATTTCGACAAACGAAAATTATAAGAATCATCAATCAAAGAATTTTTCTCGACACTGCTCAGTCCATGGACTGAACTTGTTCAACCCTCTCGCGATTGTTTCGCGACCCTGCCAAAAAGCGAAAAATGCACCCCGATAAAAAAGAGACATGAAAAAAATGTCAGACAACGAAGCAGGGGTTTTATCGCGGCGATTTATCGAATTCGACAGCGAAAACAAAACGAATATTTACGCCGGCGCCCCGGCTCTGTGCGTTCGGGGACATTCGTAAAATTGGCAGTTTTCTATTGAGGGAAATTAATCAATTGAATCGCGAAAACTTGATTTCGCGCACATGGAAATGAACAAAGAGGGGAGAGGCGAGCGAAAAAACACATCGAGGTACTCAATTTATGGAACTTTGTACTGCAGTTCACCCGGGTGATTAATCGTCGGAGTTTTAATTAAATCCGCTTTTGCGCTCGTGTGATCGGTAATTAAGTATCCCGGTCATTAATAGGTTATCGAGCCGATAAATTCGGCTCTGCTTATGGCAGGTTTTCCTACTGCTCTTTTTTTTCCGTCTTTTTTTTTTAGTTTATTGGCTCGACTTACCAAGGTACTTGGGCGGTCGAGATAAATATGTTCTGTCCACAAACGCCAAACGCATCCGTGTGTAAGCCCGTCGCGTTATCATGGGTCAGGGCGTAGCACTCCCCGGCCCACCTCTGAGCGGCTTTCGCTGCACCCTTGTGCCATTTCTGTCGGACAAAAGCACGCGCGGAATTGAGATGCGGTTCCACACACCGTGCTAGCATTTTTTACGGTCTTAACAAGTCGTGGAGGATCATTTTTCATTTCGAAATTGATCACAAGAAAACTGATGACAATGGATTTGAAGGGTCATTCCAAATGACGAATGGTTCAGAATAAGAAGTTAATTTTTGTTCATAACAATAGTATAAGTTGGAAAAACAACCGATTTTGAATTAGTTTGAGGTTAGTTAACACACGAATGCAAAATCGCGCTTTTTTAATGTAAGACATATACGATCATTTTTCTACAGTTATACGAAAAAATGGCCGTTTTTCCCGTTGCTTTGAGTGTAGAAAAAGTGATCGATTTTGAGTAGAAAGAAGCTGTTATTTTTACACAACTAAAAAAATCCGTCACTTTTCACAGGCAAAACGATGGAAAAAACTGGTATTCTTCGAGAATTATTTAAAAAAAAGACTATATTTTTTTAAGGAAGCCCACTGTTTACTAAAAGCAAGAGCTTTTGAATTTTGGTCACTGCTTAAATTTGTACAGTATAAAAAGGAAATCGGAAAGTATTTAATCGAAATTTACAAATCGCGATTTTATATTCAGAATTTTCGTGAATTTTTCATCGTATTGGTACAATATTTTTATCCGAATCAATTTTTAACAGATCATAGTTTGAATAATATGCATGAATATAAAAAAATATACACAAATAATGTAATAAACTCAACTTTCCCGCAAAGTTTTAGTTAAAGTGAAAACATTTCGTTCTGGAAGTAAAGATTTTATGAATTGAATTCCATGCTCGCTGGATTGTAAAATTTTCAAAAGGAAAATGTCGCGGAAAATAACATCAATTGAAATTTTCTAGTAGAGAATATTTCGTGAAGTTCAACAATTAGAGCGTGAAATTCGTCCAAGTGAAAATATACGTCGAGTTCTCTATCGGAAAAAGAATGATACGACTGAGTAAATTTTTTTAACGGGCGAAATGAAACGGAAAATTCAGAATGGTCGTTTACATTCTGGAAAAGTAAACTGTGGAAAATAAGGGTTTCTTAAAAATCGCGTGAATCTTTAATTTTTCATTTTTTTTCCTCTCGGTTGTCAAATATTTGCCTGCATTTAACTTGCATCGTTAAGAAAAATGGATTAAAATTACGAATTTGATAAAAAAAATTGGGAAAAAAGTAATGATAAAACCTAGTGACAAAAGAATTCCTTACCAAATTTCATTTTCAAAAATGTGCTCGAATCGTTTCTACTCTGCAGATTAAAATAAATTCATTCAGATTCATTGCAATTTATTGCAATTTAAAATTTTCGTAATATCAATTTTTTGGACCTTGTTTCGTTAATTGTGGCAGACCAATATAAATTTGCACTCACCATCACTAACATATTGGCAGCCGGAGGATTAACACGAGTCCGGAAATAATTATGGAAAAGCACAATTTTTCTTTGCACCTTTTCGTTCGAAGGCGTTAACACGCTCGTCGGAATCCTGTTCCCGTAAACCCGAGGTACTGAAAACAGAACAGAAAAAAAGTTGTTCTCAAACTAAAAAAAAAACGTTTATAAAAATTACAGCCCAATTACTACCAATTCTACAAAATTCACAAACTAATAAAACCTTTTCAAGTGAAGTCAATATTGTAATACTCTAAAAAACACCAATAAAAAATGCTTAAAAATCGTACTCAAACTCACCAGCTTTGGGACGTTCCGCTTCCATTGGAACAGCTGCCATCGCAACAATTACGTACGTCCAAAACGACCGAAAAATCATCTTCGTCTGAAACGAAAAAACTTTCCATCAAAAATAACTCACAAAACACAATTTTTCAAACTCATTGTAGAGTAATTTTATACACCACAAAAGAACTTTAAAACTGGTTTTATTGATTACGATTTCGATATCGTTTCGGAATAATGTAATATTGTATTCATCCCCGTTTTCTAAAAAGTTCATTCGACGACGTTTTGATAATTTCCGCGATAGTATACTAACTAATACAACTCATCGCAGAGCACAAAACGCTGCGAACGACGTGTATCCAAACGGTCTCTCAAGTTTACAATTACGCGTTCATGAGAGTTTGAAACTCGGGTCAGACGATACTGCCTGGATTCAATGCCGGATGCAAAACACGTTTCCCTTTCTTAATTCGAGCGTACGAGTTTCGGTCATTATCGTATCTATCCGAAAATCCCGTGTTCGTAGGATATAAAAAATACCGTGTTTGCGAAACTTCTGGGGGAATTATTTTTTTCGTGAAATATCAAACAATGACAGTGAATGTATTTGAATATTTTTAAAATATTCCTAATGTATCTATTGAGATGTTTTATATCGATTATTTCGTATTCGAGAAAATGGGCCGAATTAGAGCCTTAAAAACAGAGAAATCAAACTATAAAATCTGTAAGAGATCGGTACATCGAAAAATGGTTTTGTCAAAGCAAAATTTCCATCATGGACAATGTAAAATCCTGATAATGGAAACGTTCTTACAGTATGTCATCCTTTGTTTGAGGGATGGAATTATCGCCGACAGGAAGTCGCGCGTTTTCAGCGAACGCAATGTTGACAACGAGTTTAACTCAATTCGTCAAACGCTCTCACTGTAAGCTCATATATTACTTTGTCCAAAGCAAAGAGAAGGCATGCATAAAATTCACTTTGACATTAATTCCGCGGCACTGCCACTTGCGAAACGAGATTGCTCGCGTGAGGCAACAATTTGTAACCCAAAGATGAACAGAAAAATTCTTCCCCGTGGAATTATGAATTTTACGTGGATTTGTAAACAATATTCGTATGTTATTGTCCTTTGTTTTTCAGTGAAACACTCCAAAAAAATTGTAAAAACTTCTGAACTAATTTTCTCTTTGTTAAATTTTAACGTGCTTTCGGAAATATTGAAAAAATTTTTTGAACTTGAGGAAATTTCACAACATTTTAAATTTCGTATTTTTTCTCGTGATCTTTGGAAATTCTGATGAATTATAAAAAAATCTTTGGATGTTTCTCTCATTTCATGAAAAATTTCCCCGAGTGATAACTCACTCTTGAATTTGAATAGAAAATATCTGAATGAAAAAACAAACAAAGTAAAGAACGTTTCGATTACCGAGGTTCCCCTTGTTTTTCGGAATGCAAAAAACAATCTCGTGTCTCAACAGCCAAAGCGAATCTCGGCACGCGCTAAATTGATTTATGTAACTCGCGCCGTATCGCGCCATAACGGTCACTCGATGACTGATGAGGTGACGGAGTGAACACATTGCAATTTACGAGCTCCAATGCAACATTTTTCCCGTCGATTCTGATCGCTGTTTCGAAATGGCAATCTAACGAAGTATATATCACCCGAACGTCCGAGCGAATAGATTCATTCACGATTCATTTATTTCATTGACATTAGGGACATTTTTCACGGACGAAGCGATTTCCCGGAGTGTTGTTTTAGCATTTTTATTATTGAAAACAAAAAGCTCCCAACGGCCTAGTAGAAAAATTGTTAATGGAAGAGGGAAGAAATTCGTTCGATGTATCATAAAGTTTTGGTAGATAAAAAAATTCAAAAATGAGTTCGAGTTCTGTCAAACTCGATTTTCAAATTTTGTGGTAAGAAAACTGTTCCTATATCTAAGGCATTTTTTACAAAATTGTCGAATTTTTCGATCGGTGTCTCTGAAACTATATTTCTGACTGTATATTTCTCTAAAGCGAACTCCACCTACGATGAGAAAGACGATATCACAACCCTAGTGCGATTTTTCTGAATATTGTTCAAGTATTTTCCGACATAAAAACAAGTATCACCGGTGGCGAAAAAAAATGGGACCATTTTACCCGACGTCGGGCGCAAAGTGAAATATGCGGCAAAAAGTTCGCGCACCGTCGTGGGTACTCTTTTTAATGACGTTTGAAATACGTTTCCTCACGTTGCGAGACTCGGTGTCGCGCAGTAAATAATGTCCTTATTATACGAGCCGTGAAAAGTGCACGCGAAAAAAGGGAAAAGCGTTTTCCCCGTATCGCGCGTCGCGTATGAAAAGAATCAATGATAACGACGCCGCGTCCTCGTCATTTTATCACGCCGAGACGAGCGACTTGAGGGGACGCGTGAAAGCGCAATAGAGCCGCGTCTTCGAAAAAGCTTCTTCGCGAACTTTGCTTTGCGCCGAGTGCCAAAGACGACGTAACCGACAGCTGAAGTCGGACGTTGAAAGCGGGCTACTTTTATGCAATAACTATGAGCTACGCTTAAATAGAAATCTTCAAGCTTGAAAACCTAATGATGACTTAGAGCTGCTCTGCGATATTTCATTCGTATCAATGTCTTATTATAAATAATAGACAAAGTAGGATTTTTCAAAAATGGTCGCTTTTTAAATACCCACTATTTATGGCAGTCTCATATATTTTCCATATTTTTTTAGTCATATTCCTTATTTCATGATTCAATTAATTTTCAACTCATCATTTTCCATGGAATTTCAATTGATAATTCAACAATTTAAGAAGACTGAAAACTTATAGCATCTTCACAAAATAGTTCCCAACTCTCGATTTTCTAAATACCAATTATTAAATCATATTTTTTTTTCATTTGTGATTATTCTCAATTCAATTCAAAATTTAATTTAATATGTGTATTTTTTTATTTAATTATTATTTTGATCAATTTATACCAATTATTTTCCATGAAATTACAATTGATAATGCCACAGTTTACGAAGTCTGAAAACTTATAGCATTTTCAAAAAATAGTTTCCAACTCTCGATTTTTGAGATACCCCAAGCTCAATAAATTTCCTCCAAAATCGAAGATCGAAATCTCAACCAGCATTCCACTGAACCAATCTTTGGAAAGAGCTCCAAAAAATCGGCGATCTTACTTTCGCGTGAATTTTACGTTCGGCGCAATAAATATTGGAAGGTAAATTCGCGGGAAAATAGTAACCGAAAAGAAAGCGGCGGAATAAGTAGTAATAGCATGTAGATCGTCCGTCAGGCTGAACAAACAGCCTTTTACTACTGCGCTCCCGATTCCGCATGTAAACTAGTTCACTCCGAGGACGCTCTTCGGATTTATCGTCGCGCCGTTTCGAAAAACGTCTAAATTTTTTATGCACCCGAGCATTAACTTTTGTACCTGCGCCGTCCCGAGACAATTCAGCGACGTTTACTTTGGGAATTGCGCGATCAAAGCGGAGGCATTTGTGTCGTCTCGCGGAAGAACCAGATTGCAGCATGCAATAATGAGAAATGCGCTTTTCAGCTCGAATGCGTCTCTTTTTGCCCACGTTCGACAGAGAATCGTGTTTTATTCGTTTGTAAGTTTGGAATAGCACTTTTTAGAAGCCAGAGTGTAAAAAGATGTTTCGGATAATGTTTTGGGATGAAAAAGATGAGGTTTTTGGGATGGATTCTCTCGAAACTTGGCGGGGTGTCACTGCGAGTCATGGTCTCGGAGGTATTCTGGAAATGTGGTTGGGTTCCGTGGAGATTCGGTTTCGACGTTCGAATTTTATGGAAAATGTATCTGCGATAGCTCGAATAATGACTGAAATAGATTGAATAATCGAGAACCATGTGGCGAATGGGTAAAAGTGGTTCACGTTCTTTTTCTTGACAAATTTATTATGTATTCATATACATATAATTCAGATATATATTCATATACATTAATATATAAATTCAAACATATTTACAATGAAACAGAATTTCTCAAAACTTCCCAACTCCAAAACTCCAAAACACCAAAAGTTGGACATTTTGGGAAAAAATGCCCTGGAAAAATTTTTCTCAGGTGCGCAACAACCCTGAATAGGTATTTACAGAATAAAACAAACAATATTATATTTCAAACCATAAAATCTTTGATTTCGCATCTGTCCAAGTACAAACTCGATTAAACACCATTAATTCGAACCTCCCAATACGAAAATAAAAAAGCTCTCGAGCGCTTTTAAAACCATCGATCTCGTTTCCAGTTTCGTTCCACTGAACGATCAATTCATCATCAAAAGAACTGATACTGAAGAAAGAAAGTACACTGTTTTTGATAGAAAGAACGGATCAATCATTCAAAGCGTTAGCCAGTTTGCCCGTGGCGAAAGTCGCGAGTTTGCGCTTAAATACGAATTCTGGGTCACACACGCTCGACTTTTTGCCGTGTCTTTTTCCAAACGGGTACGAAGTTTAAATCCGATGGTATATATAAGAAGTTGAAGATTTATATCAGCGAGTAGATGAACATTCCGTACTTATTGCCGCTCGTTTGTCGAATCCACAGAAAGCAATATCGATTTACGATACGACGGTTCTCGGTTCTCGAGAGTTTGGCCAGTTTACGTGAGCAAATTGAAAACATTTATCACAACTGCACACGCCGAACGCTTTGTTTTGCGAAGCAATTTAAGTACGAAACAATTAAAGACTCATATTCTGTTTCATTGCGTTCACGTCGGGCCAACAAAAAAAGTCCTCGAACGAGGTGAAATTCAGTGATGGTGGGAAAAGTTGGATTACCCGAATTTCCTTGGGAATTTACTTTTGAAATATTCAGTAAAAAAGGAATTTTCCCAAATCAACAGTCATTAGAGATGTTAAGATAACGAATTACAGGTAATTAATTGGAATCCAATTTCTAGATGACGTGCAATTTCCTGCACCCAATTATCCCAATTACGTGTGATTGAGTGATTGAGAAAGGATTAATTATGAAATTACGTGTAATTGTGAAGTCAGTGAAAATGACATGTAATATTCGAGATATTATCTGTCTTCTATTCGAAAATGAATCATTTTGTGAAAATGTTTATACTATAGCTTTTGCAGTATTTATGGAGATGTTTAAGTTGTTAACATTTGGAGGATTCACAAAAAATTCTAAACTCTCGAAAAAGTTATTTTAAAATTAAAAATAAAAAAACTAACCTCAACATTCGTTGATGAATGTTTGTTTTCATTGAAAACCTGTTTTTCGCCATGAAACATATAGTTCAATCCCGAGCAAACCTGAATCTTCAACAAAGTTCATGAATAAAAACTCCGATATTCAAATCACAAGATTTCCGTAAATGGATTGTTCTTCGCCAAGTGAACAACACCTCATTATGTGGCATTAGTGCGCCTCGCAATAGTTTCCCTCCATGAAATACTCGCAAAATTAATTGACAAACGACCCGAGTTTATCTACTTCAAAAAGCCATTTATCAAAGACTCTGGCATTTTATCACTGAAAGAGAAAACAGCATAAAACGAAATTTTCTCGTGACGCACTATGTGATTCACATAATTTACCGTTGGTTATGAAAATTAAACCTACAATGTTTACGGCGGATTCGCGTAGCGTTGATAATATTTGAACGTCGGGTGCTGAATATGCTATTTCGCAGCCTTAATTAGCATTCACAAATGCGCGTAGTGGGAATTGAATTTTTTATTTTTCATGCAGCTTCGACTGGCGTTTTCAGAACCTCGTTAAATTTCAAAGCCGGTAATTGCGGCGACTGGAATCGCGATTTTACATTGTTAGTTTTCGTTCCTCTTCGAATAAGCCTCGAAAAATTGTGAGAGAAAATTGACATTTTTTTCGAAATTAGATAGCAAGTCAATTTCGATTCGCTTATTGTTGGGAATTTATTTCCATGACCTCAATTCGTGGCGTAGATAAATTTTATCATAACAAGTGTACTTATAAAAATGAATTTTATAACGTCAGATGAAAAATTACAAAATGGTATGAAAATGCATCGATAAAATATTTTTAGGTCTTCGAGTTAGTTTATTCATTGAAATTTTAATAATTCGAAATATGAATCTTATCGTTTCAATAAGAATTTCACGTTCTAGATGAATAACTAGACAGTATTGATGTTTCTTGTCAACACAAGTGAAAAATTCAGACACTTTTGAATACCAGGTCATTATAATTCTTCGATTCCGCAAAAATAATGTTATTCTATCATTTGGTCGTTCACGTTCGACAGTAAGCGTTTTGAAGAAATAATGAGATGAATAAAAGGAAAATAAAAGGGGTATTCTCTCGCGATACGCCTCGAACGAGAAACATTTCTCTTTATTGTTTCGATATGGTTTCTAAAGTTTCCCCAATGCACGTAATGGCGTCAGTGAAATATTGATCAAATACAGTACGAAATGGTCGTTGATTGAAAACGGCGAGAATCGAAGGTTGTGTTTGGCACTGACTGTGAGTGTTTTTGATCATTTGATCCCCCTATTCAACTTGAAACCTTAGAAGAAATCGTGTATTGAGAGAAAACTTACGAAAATCTCATAAAACTTTGGAAACTTGAGAATATAACTTCTTTAAGCCTATAAAAGTGAACTTTTCGAGACAAATAAAATTCGTATAATCCTAAAAAAGTTCTCAAAAACTCTCAAAAATTACTATAAAATTCTCCCTTCGTCCTACATAAATCAGTCACTGATTTCACTTCTCTTAACGATTTAAATTTTATTCAAATCTTTTTTTTTCAATATCTCATGTCATACTATCCATAAATTTTCCCTAATTGACGATCCCAATCATTATCGATTATTCCATCGCAATCATTTCGCAAATAATGAGACTTTTTATAGCAGGCTATTTTCCGTCAACATTCAACGAAAATTTATATCTCGATGTAAAATACACCGAGGTTAATCTGGTTGCGATAAATCCCGATGAAATATGAACAATAATGACCAACTGTTGTTCGTGGCAACGCGGAGATTGCGGCGAACTCGAAACCTCGGCATAACATCAGCTACGCCTGAATTTTCTTGGTTCGTAAATTTACATTCGGCGCTCGAGAACTTTTAAATTGGTAATATTCGAACAATATCGCGGGCGCCACTTCGCAACCGTATTTCACTCGAACGCATTTTCTCCGCGCTTCTAAATGCAAATTTTTTCACCCGAATATGTAATCTATGCATTAGAGTGGATTTGAGCACTTGTTTTCTTGCGCTCACTCGATGGACGAGCACGGCCCATATAGCAATATAATTGCAATCATTGTACCATCATCGCGGAATTTGATTCGTACTGATAGTACAATGATTTTCATCAACTGCGATAGCATCATTGTACAATCATTTACAAATCATGATTCATACATAATTTTACAATAAATTTTTCCGTCCATCGCAGAAAATTCTTGTTGATTAAACTAGATAATCACGACGAATTAAATCTGTGAAAAGTTTAGTTCCAAAAATAATACCTAAAAGCTCCGACAAGTCAAAATATTCGAGAAAATGAAGATGAACGAACTTCAATTTGGCGAGAGTTCCGCTAATCTCAAATGCGCTTCTTAATTAGTATTGTTCTTTCTCTATATTCCTCTTCGCGAATTTCACCTTAGTCCATTCTACGTTCGCGAGTATCGGTATTGGCGAGGGAACAAATTGCGCCTCGATGAATATGCATGAGGCTCGAGAACCCTCGTAAAACGACCTCTATGCAGGCAGAAATTTACAGTATCATCGAGAAACTCGGGGAGAAAAGGAAAATCGTCGCCTAGCATGCCTGCCTAATGTCCCGGATCGAATAACGACACTATTCTGCGATTTTTTATGAACGCCCTTAAACACGGTGTCATGGGATAAATTGCGCCAATTCTAAGGTTTTCTGTCCTTCGGAAATTTCGTTCAGTGGTGGAAAAAGTGGAGGAAAAGCATCGTAATTGGCCAAAGTTAGTGGCCAGGAGGGGCAGCTTTTCGTGATAATTTTTATTCTAATAAGAATTTTGAAAACCCTTTTGAGATTTTCGAATTCCTGATGAGATTTTTTCATCGACGATATTCAAATCATCATGATTCCTAAGTATTTTTTCCCAATTTTATTTAAAGAATCTTACAAATTTATTTGTAAGGTTTGAAAAATCTTATATCTATCTGAATCGAAGAAAAAATATATTTGGAGTTAATTGCAAACTTCGGAGAATTATTTTGTCTTTAATATGCTGCTCACAAAAAATGTATGCGCTCCAAATTTCGTAGAACTGAAATCACTTCAATCTTTTTCGAATCATGAAAATGAAATTTACGGAGTTTCGAAGTGACTTGCAAGTGTAATCGAAATTTTTCAAAGTTTAGAGGTTCCATTGATTGAATTTCAAGTTTATAACCTCGTAACCATCGCAAAAGTTACCCTGTATGGAACGATAACGATCAATATTGCTCGCATAAATTGCTCGCCTATTACTCGAGCACACGGAATAAATAAGAAAAATCACTTTTATGTTTGATCCAAATTTCGACAGATGACATAATTCACCTAATTTTCTAATGACCGAGTTACTCATACTTTTATATTTTTCCGATTTTTTTTTTTTTTTTTATAAAATTATAATAAAAAAAAAATATGTCTTCCTCATTTCCATACGAAATTTTTCTTTTTCATATTTTTTCATAACTGATATTTCTTTGAATATTTCCTAAACAAGAACAATCCTTGATGAATCCTCCAAATTTATTCATGAAAACTCTTGCCTTCCAATTATTGTAAAATATTCAATTTTCTTCGATTTTTACATTCCATCCCCAATTTTTCTAATCGTGTATACAGACAGTAATTCCACTTCATGGTAAATTCCATTATAATTCAATTAGGTTCAACTAGTATTAAATATAGATGATAAATATTCCACTGAAAACTCACCCCTCGCAAAACACAGTACGATCAATATCACTAGCAGCGCATCGTTCGTGCACAAGTGAAATGAAAAAAATTTACTCTTATGTCAAATCGGAGTTTGACGAATGAAAAGAACCCGACAAAGCACTTGAAGATGCGCGCTTCTCCTACAATGATTCATACAGAACTGACTTTTGCTTCCTTCTTTCTGACTCTTTTCTTCGACATCTGCCGTACTTTGCATTGAAATCTGCAATCCTCTTAAGATGGCTCAAAAAGCGAATGGTGGAAAAATCCCCTCCCTTCGATTTTGGTACGTCGAAAACGTCCGAGTACCATACATAAAACATGTAACGTTCACATCCACTCCATCGTAAGTCAAGGTCGTGTTTACTGGTCTTTGAACACCTTATTAATTATTGTCTTGGCGCATCCTCAGCTCAGAACGTGCATTAAATCTCTCGCACGTTGAAGTTTTTCACGATGGTACGCGAATGAAGTAGAGAAGAGCATTGAGTATCTCATAAAAAATGAATTATGAAATTTTAGGAAAAAAACTCGTAAGTCCCGTTCGACTCACGTTTATAACTTCAGAGAGAAGATAGTCAATTTGGAATAGAATTTAATTAACCTACATTTGTCACTTTGGGCGAAAAATTCAGTCATGAATTTAAATGATTTTTGCGAAACAAACACATATTATCGAGTATTTCTATAACGTTAGAGAAAACATCATCAACATTTGAAAAAATTTTCTGTGTAAAAATAATCAAGACATGTGAATTCAGGCACAAAATTATTCAAGGATGATTTAAGGTGACGATCAATTTTCGAAACCTGATGTTTACGCGTGCAGATAAAGGGAATGTAAAAGTAGCTTCAGATAAGAACTTTTACATGCGAAATGTCAAAGAGTATTTACTGACTAACGAGGTGTACAAATTAGAAAAAACGTAATGATTACGTGGATGGTTAAATTGCCTGAAGATAATTGCGACAGTTGGTTTACTCAAAAGTGCGTCGATGGAAATGTTATTAACTTTCGGCAATTTATCTCAAGATCCAATTGAAAATTTTTATTTTATTTTTATTTCAATGGCCTGGGAATGTAATTTTTGTACATTCTGAAGTCAATAGTTTTTTTTGTATGCCTGAGTTACAATCTCTTTACTATCAGATTACGACAGAAATTTGAAATTCGTTACAGAATTCTCATTGATGAGACTCACTCATCACTTTTTGAAGTTCTCAACCTCCCCCCTCACATGTACCTAAATTAGCGGCGTTTCGTGCAAAAATTTGCGGCCAGTAAATCATCAAATTAACCTCCTTCGTTCTGCCACTTTTCCGGGGCATTAATTCACGTACTTCATCGGAAATACATATTCAAACATTCGCCTCCTCCCCCACGTCTACCCCAAATAAAATCGATTTCCCTATTAATTTCTGGCGCGATTTTCGCGCTGTAGGCGCGGTGTCGGATTGACAAACGGGAGAATTAATACCGGATCATGACTGTTAAATGTGTGGCTATTCATTCGAGCATTGTCATCCGAGCTTTAAAGCCAGACGGATAATCCGAAAAATCGCGCTCGGCCGCTCGACAAACGGCCGCTGCGAAATGCGTAAATGGACTCGGAAACTCGCGAATCTTGATTCTGGTCATTCAGGGGCGATTGTTATAACATAGTCCTTAACTGAATTTAAATTTCAACAAAATGGATGCTAATAGCAAAAATAAGTTAAATTCAAAAAAATATGTTACTATAAAGTTTACGTAATTTTTTCCCGATTTTTAGAAAAACAAATTCATGTCGTAAGTTCTCAGGATCAAAAAATCCAATGTAAAACTTACTTTCGCAAAGAAAGGAGTATTTTTATATGTTAGTTATTAGATAATTCGAATTCTGCTCATCTTGAAAAAAAAGTTGTCTTTTTGTACTAAAAATCGACGTAAAAAAAGACTACTTTCTTCGCAAAAATTATTTAAAAATTGCATTCCTCGACCTTAAAAATCTTCAAAATATTTCCTTTTTTGTAAACATCAGAAAATAATATTAAAAAACTGAAAGAAATTATGCAGAAACCCTTTTGGGAATCGTCCATTAGTAACGTAAGCTGCAAATGTTAGCTAAAACTTTCCATTCATTTTCATTTTCTACCTGGATAACATTTCACAGTGTTTTCACTAGACTTTCCTCCCAAATACTTCTCTTACGCCCCGTGAACACCTCGGAAACATTCAGGCCAATCTCGAAATTCGCCTTGGATTTGTAATTTCTGCGGGAACGCGGCGAGCATCAATGGAATTAATTCGTGATGCCTGCTTTAGACGTTAATTGTAGCTGAATAACGCGGCATCCAACGTTGGTAACGCGATGCGCTGATTCGACCTTACAGTACCTCGCGCGCTTCCTTTCACGCAAACATTTGTATCTAGCGTATGTATAAATTTTGCCCGGTGTATCTAGGCCGTACATATGTACAGAAATGGTACGATGGAATAGGTGGTAGAATCACTCTGCGGCCGAATGCTTCATCCACCGGGCATACCTCGGGACTATAGCGCGGCCTTCCCTGTAGGTATAGTCAGCGGAAACACGAACCGATGTTGAGTCGAGGTCCCATAAGCTCGAGATACAAGCTTCCAATCCCCCAAAGCTTAATTCCAAGACCACCACAAGTGGTTCTGCTTTTTCACGTTTTTTTTTTTTCTACTCTTTTTCCTGCGTGGAATTATGAGGTTAACTCTATTTTCTTGAGATCAGGGGAGGTTAGGTAGAGAATTCCAGAAGTTTTTTCATTTTTCGAAAATTGTATGTTTTTTCGAGAAGTTATCAAATTTTGTATCACTGTCGTGGATTTTTATTTTTGAAGGATCGTTCAGAATATGTCTCGTTGGGAGGAACTTTTGGGAAATCGCTTGCAAGTTTTCGGATTGTTTCCGAATATTTTTGGAATTCTTTGGAAATCTTTTGAAAGTGGTTACAAACGCTTGAAAGACAACATTCATAATTCCGTCAATATACCATTTTCTACTTGAAATTTTTCATTTAGTATGTCTTAGTATTTTAAACAATTTTTTCCAAATTCAGAATTATAGTTTCCAAAAATTCTTTTCCATCCCCGAATACTTAAAAATTACTCAGAATTTCGAAAACCTTCCATACTCTAAAATAATTTTAGACCGTTCAAAATATTTTAGGGAATTACTGATGATTGTTCGAAATTTCACCGAAAATTGCAACCAAATACGATTTCATTTGCATCGAAATACTATCGAAACTTCATATCTTCAATTACTTGTTTCTGATCACACTTGAACACAGTTGATTATTTATTGTTAATTTCATCCCATAAGTATCATTTTGCATTGAACAAATGTTATGGCTACGAGTGGATAGCAGATCCATAGCGTGTAATTACGCCAGTAATTGCGGTATCGATTGTTGAACTATAATTAGAAGTGAATATTATTCGATATTTCGTACTATGCTGATATCTAGCAACGATTCATGTTCTCGTTTAATGATCGAGGACGATACGTTCAACGGGTCCAAAAAAGAGAACTTCGATAAATCTCTAAATTACTTGATTAAGTGATGAACTTCTGGCTCTGAATATTAATCAAGAAAGGAACGCTCCATTTTCTTAGTCAAAAGTGCAGAAACCCATCAATAACTCATTAATTGATTTTCGTGTCAGTTTTCGTCCAAAACTGGAATCGTCCATCAACTTCATGCTTTTGTAAAGAAATATTAAAAAATTAAGAGAAAATCTTTAAATAATCGGTTTTTAACACTTATGTCCCACAGTTGGCTCGTATACGTATATCTGTGTTGACAGAAGATAACCGTTTTTCTCTTATTAGCGAGTTACATCGATGGATGATTTTTTAAATAGGAATTCGTGTAAATTTACTTTTTTATCGTGCAGAACAGTTTAACTAGTTACCGTTCGTTATTTCAATTTCCACGATTTTCCGCAGATATTTGAATTATTCACTGAAATTATAGGAGGTTTATTCGTGATGTAAAAAAGTATGAGATATTTAAATATTGACTGTTAAGAACACAAATATTTCACGAAAATTATGCAACAAAGAAATATGATTAAGTACCATTTTCGTCACATCAATTTTTGATGAAATATTTCAGAATTCATGAACCTAAATATTTTAACATTTTCTCATTCCCAACTTTTCATTCATGTATTTTCTTACCCCAAAACTGTTCATGAATTTTAGTGCAAAAATCGATGAAATCTCGCTTAATCAATTTGCTGCCCTATTTCCTTGTGAATTGAACCAACAGTCATATTTTCCGAAGAATTACTCTGAAACTTTCGACCCCTTTTTATCACGAGAATACGAATATATTACTTCGTCTAAATTTCGCCTTTTCGCTCTTATCTCTGAAATTCTCGCGAACACCATGAACCACTGTCTCGCACGTCATTAACAGATTAAATTATCCCGATCAAATTGATAAAGAATCTTACACCAAGCCTCCAACAAAAATAGAAATTCTTTTTAATCAATTTATCTTCATCTCCATATTTGTGTAGAAAATATGAAACTTTGTGTGCATAGGAAGAGTTTTTCTATGCCTAAGTTTTGAAAGTGTAACTTTCCTTCACGCAGCGGGTTGAAAGTGCACATTTTCAAGCCGGAGGTATGAAAATACAATCACAAGTTTCATCACAAAGATGCGGATTCAGAAAATATCCATATCGACATCGAGGAGCGTAGGAGAAAGCCTCAACTAAACTTTATTAAATATTCGACGACGTTTTTCCGTCACCAGAAGATTAGGTTGCCTGTTCTTTTAGAAAATGAGATTGCCTAGACTCATGATCCACTCGAACAATGTCAGATGGTGCATAAATTTTCCCGGGCTCTCAAGCCCTTGGTTATGAATCTAATTATACCCTCTACTTCAATATTTCGTCAAGCACTACATAAGGACTTTCGCAAGTATTGCGATCGAAAGTAAAGCGCGTTTTATGATCCGCCACTTCTTTAGTTCAGAGTATGTACTTGAGTTGAAATGAGAAAGTTGTTGTCGCTAGAAAAAAACTGTTAAATTTTAATTTTCAACATCTATTGGGAATAAAAATGAGGTATACATTTTATCTCGTATCACAAGTAGATTTCGAGAATTGAAAATTTAAGGATACATTTTGATCAACATATGTATTTGAATTCGTGTTCTATGCATTTGATACATTTGATGACAAAATTCAGTGTTCAGTCGAATATTGACTATCATTTGTGTATTTTGACATATTTTATGGATTTAATTTCTTATTTCAGTCCCAGAACCGACATTAGAATGTAATGATGATTTGTTTTCATAATTTATTAAAAACGATTTGTTACGTTTTCTTGAATCATTTGGTACTCACTGACTTATTTGCACACAAGATTTCCGGTTGAAACCAGGAAACTTACCTGAAACAGAAAAAATTTATTCGTTAATTATTAAAATTCATAGTTTTATCTATTGTTGATTGGGTTTTTGTTCATATTTTATAAATATCATTTATTATGATACGAAATATAATGAAATACATTCTGACGTGACCTAAAAAGTATTTCGAGAATAAATCTCCACAATGAGTAAATTGGTCGATGCTATCAACTTTACAAACATTTTGTGCTGCTTCAAAATGATCCATTATCATTAAAAACCCACTGCCAAAGTAATATGCTCGAAATTATTCATTCTTTCATTCTTTTGAACTCTCCCTCCCTCGAGAAAAAATTTTTTCAAAAAAAAATTCTCTCGATGACTTACGTAGCCCACGCAACGAAAAGTACGAAATTCCGTCCCGCACGTGGCTCGTTTTTCAATTTCCTCAATACTCGGAAATCTTTTCATCCCTTTGAAAATGTGCTCAAAAACAAACTTCCCAGACGCAACTTTATCTTTTCATCCCTCGCGAACTTTCGGTTTCGTTCCTTTGACGTGGCAAGAAAATTGACGTTCAACGAGATCTCGAAGCGCATTTTCCGCGGGCACTCGGAATGCAGTTGACGTCGGCGTGATAAAAATGTTACGCTTTTTTTACGCCCCGCAGTTACGGGGTTTACATATTCGCATTTTACGAGGGCTTAAATATGATAATGCAGCCGAGGGAAGCGCGTACTTTATGACGCCGGCGTATGCCAGAGTGCATTTTTACCGTATTTTACGAGGGATTTCATTCATTTCGAGTGCCCGAGGAGCGAATCGAATCGGGGCCCCTTCAATCGCGAGAAATAGATCGATTGAAACTTATCGCCGCGAACTCCAGGTGCTGGAGTGTCGATTTATCGAATATACGTCGAACCGTTCCGATTCAGAGTGTTTGGAGCGGAAGTTCGAAGAGTTTCATGTACGGCCTGAAACTGGTTGATTATGTACTGCTTGAGTGGAGAAGAGATCGATTCGAGGATACGTTCGACGGTTTTTGAAAAATGACGATGGATTTGTCAGAAACGATATGAAATTATGAATATTTTATGTAGTATGACGAATTCGGATGTATTTGTTTGAGCGTGATGTTAGTTTGGGAAATGAAAAGAGAGTGTTGCAAAAATTAGAATCCGGTAGAGAGGTGTAATTAGACTTCAATCAATTAGTTGTTACTTAATTAGGATGGAAAATTATTATTTTTTCACGTCATTTCTTATCCACGCATATTTTATTTCTAATCGATTCTCTCAATAGATTAAAAATATTTCAAAGCAAATAAAAATTGTCGATACATTTTTAATATCAGTATAGAATATCGGATCTAAATGGAGGAATCTCACCAAATTTTGGTCCGAAATCTTTCTCTCTTATCTAGCCTTTTTATACCCACCAAAAATCACAGTTCAACTTTTATAAAAAATGCATGAACGAATTATCGTAAATTATTCAGAACATTTCTCCAACCAAATTCACGAATTTTCGTAAATTCCCCACGATTACCATAAATCCTGCGAAAAACATTTCCTGAATCCCGAAGAAAACCGCAAATCCGAGAAATAATGCCAGGTGAAACTGATTTTTCCGGGTTGCCGCACTTTCGAATCAGATTTAGCTCAGTGAGGTAATGTATTAATGCGCCTTTTGAAAGCTTTCCCGGCATTTTTCAACTTTTTCGCGCCTCAGATAAGCCAAGAAAGGGGAGACGAAAATGAATGAATGTCCCCGCGAAAAACCGCAATCCGATAAGGGCAGCATCGCGTGGGATGGAAAATACATTCCAGTCCTCGGAAGAATGATTTTCCTGTTTGAATGCTTTCGAAAGATTGTACCGGCGCGAAGTGATCTGAAAAAGCAATTTGATCGATAGACGCGATTATAATCGTTTCTAGTATCTTATTCAGCTGACGGAGCCTTTCTTCTCACGGCTCTTTCTGAGGATTCAAATCTTAAACGTTACCGTAACCGTTACGTAATCGGCAGGAAAAATCTCTCGGTTTCAAAGCGTTTTCCGAAAGCTTTCCCGAAGGTTCATGAATATTGAATCCAAATTTGAGTGATAAGTTATTTTCTTCTTCGTTAAGTCACCCTTTAGGTTTTACATAACTAAACGAATTGAAATTTTTTTGGAATGTTTGTCACTGGCGAATCATAGGGCGATTAATTGAGAAATTCTTGACTCTTTTTTATTCGAAAATAATGGAAATTCGACTTGCATTTCTGGGAGGTTCAGAAATTTGAATAATTTCGTGCAGCGCTGTGACAATTCCGTCTGAGGAGTGCATGTCAAAATATGTATAAGCCGACACATGTATAAGCTTGTACTGGAATTTCGCACTGAATCTGGAGGCGCATTTGCGCGGAATTCATACGAATTTAGGGTAAATTAAGCAATTCTTTGTTTAAGATGTAGAATTTAGAAAATGCTTATCCAAAATTTGAAATATTCCTGGAAATGAATATATTTCATTAGTCATAATTGGATTAGTTTTTGTTTAATGGAAGTAGAAGTGGGTGATTAATTAAATCCAGAAGTCGTATCGTGTTATACTTGCTTGAGTTGAATTAAGGAAGTTTCTTGCTTGTTCGGAGCTATCTTTTCTCTTTCCATCGAGTTTCCATGATACAAATCAATGAAACTAAGTTGGGAACACCAAGTGGACCAAGAGTAATCGCGATTTTGGTCACCTTGGGAGTTCGAGTTTCGCGAGAACATCGATTTGAGTGTTTAAGCCAGATTACTTATTGAATTGAAAATGGTCATCATTTAATGATCTCATGGAACATTACAAGTTGTTGTAAAGTTCCAGAACAATTGTGGCAAAATATGATTTGGTAACGAATTAAAACAAACTCTTCGAATTTCCAAACATACCCTATTTTGGAAATTCGAAATTTCTCGAGTTCAACGTTTCGAATCCAAACATTACAATTCAGATTCAAAAGCATCTAATATTCTATTTCTGAAAAATTAAAAATCATAGTAATTGACGAAACATGCGAAAAGAGTATGTAAATTCAATAAAAACTTTTGTTGGACCATGATAAAATAATTTCCACAAACAAAACGAGAAACCAGATATCCCAGCTCTCTCCATGTATGCAGAACTTCCCCCAACAACCCGTCAGGTTCCGTCAAAAACGCATTACTGTGTTTTTTACGGAATCGAAGCTATTTCATTCCAATTTTCGTGTCGCTTCAAATTCACGCGTAATCGAGTGCTTTCCAACTCGCGGAAGACTCGCGCTCGCTTGTAAATTATATTCACGCTCACCTGATGCCAATAACGCATCACGTAACTTTAACGATAGGTTACTCCAAAGGCTGTGTAATTGCGAATTTTGATCGATACTTCCTCGCGCACATTTCGATCCACAACGCGAAATCGTTACAAGGGTAAGCTATCATTCAATCTTTCGATGATTAGGCTGATTATTATTGAGGTTTTCTCGGAAATCCAATAAAACTCCGCGACCTCAAGTTTTAGCACTGCGAAAAATGGGCGTGTTGCTTGATGAGCTGAGGACATTGCGGCAATAACTTTTGCAACGATTTTCTCCGCGATAATGTAGATCTGCCGTTAATTGCATGTTAAGTGTGATGGGCGTCCTTGCGGCGCGATACTAGCCAAGGGTTTTTGTTAAATGTTTTCCTGAGACTGGATTTTATGTTTTATTTTCGAGTTTCATAGAAAATAGTTGTATGCTATTTTTATACCAAGAGCTGATGTATAATATTTGGTTGAAAAATTTTAAATGGTTTGGATTACAATTTTAGGGACTGAGATTTTTTGATTGCATATTTTGATGTTGAGAGTCATTAATCTACTGAAACTTTTTTATTCTCAGGACTTTGAGTACACGCTTATTTTTGTATCGATTACTGTCACTGACATACGCCCCAGAGATAAAGGTTGTCACGTTTCGAAGGTTGGAAAAATGAAATATGAAACGAATTTTTAAATTGAAGTTTTTTTAATGACATGTAAAAATTTTGATTTTTATGTTAAAAAATTCCAAGAGAAAACTACTTTCATTAATATGGATATTCGTACTCATGAAAATATTAACTGAGAAGAAGAAAAGATCCCTCTTTTAATCAAGGATTAGAGTACGATAAAATTTGCCTTCAAAGTAATTTTGTGACATGAATTAAATTGAAAAATTCACGTTAAGAGCAAGTCGAGTGATCTGCGATCACATAAAGTACGCTGTAAAAGGAAACGAGAGAAAAATTGTTGGTTTTGATGTAATTTTCTCATATCACAAAATTTAATATCGTCTCTAAAATACGAGGCGCGCTATTCATATCAGCGCAGAATTCATCCGAAATGGATAAAACTAATCAAAATTCTGGTAATTTATTGATCCCTATTTCATTTCTCTTCTAAATGAATCAATTATTAATGACAGATTTTCAGTGTCCTAAATTACTAATCAAATAAAAAGATTCCTTGGGAAATTTCACCATTCTGTTTTCCGAAATTTGTCGTAAGGATAAAATTTATATCAGACCTTGAATGCATAATTACTCCCGAAGTCGTTCCAGAGAATAATTACTAAAATTAGAAGAGGCAAAAGTAGGAATGCGGAGGAAGAAATTCATGATGCTGTGTCATGATTAACCTAATTATTTCACACTTCGAATATAGAATCATAAAATCCTTCACTTTATTTTCGTAAAAAAAGAATAAATAAATATGAATTAATCCAATTCATCGTGCCAATTAACTTGTAATTAGTTCTAATATTACTTAGACGAAGTTTCGAGGAATAATTCGCAGGAGAAAATACCCCGAAGCCACTTATCAAAATGTGGTAAGCTGTTCTGTTTATAGGGGATAATTAACATCTGCACCGGAATTCTCAGCGAAATTATTACTTAATTACAATTAAAATGCATTCAAATGCGAAGTTCGCGAATTTTGAAATGGAAATCCTCTTCTTTCCACGACGCTACTGCAGCCCCCAAATTCAATAACAAAGAAGGGAAAAATTGCCGAAACATGTAGGGCAAGAAAATTTTTGTGAAAAGCGCTCGAAAGAAAGCGGGCGCATGTACGGTACCGGAAACACGTATTCCGCAGATAACGAGACCACGGTCTAAAATTTAATTTCCTCTTTTCTCGGATCGAGTGAGAAGTCCGTTCCGTTTCGTTTCTTCGGTTTAAAAAGCATCGGCTTCAATCTTCAAATGGCAACTCAACTTGTCAAACCGTCTATCCTTGACTTCAATTATATTCTTCAAACTCGGCGCAAAAGGACTTTCGCCGACTTCGCGCTCCGCTCAATTTCTGCGGTTGCTCTTTAATTGCTTTTCTCCTCGAATGGGTTTTCAATACATTTTTCAATAATTGAGCCATTCAAGAGTACTCGCACTTGAAAAGCTGCAATTCTCATCTGATCTCGTTCTTTTTCTTGGTCTTTTTTATTTGTCTTTATTCAACTGCAAGACAGTGGAGTAGTGAAGTCAAAAATTTTCGAGATAAAACGTTTGTTCTCGAAAATTTTTTTTCATCACGTAATTGTTGAAATTTCGGATATTATTCTCATTTCAGTGATTTTTTCATAATTTACAGGTTTGAATATTTAATACTTTTGTCATCATTCAAACGAGATTTTAATAATTTCAAACAAATTGACATTCACTTTCAGAATGATTTAGGAAGAAACTAATATACATATACATAAACAAAAATATGATTTATTTTTAAAGTTAATAGACTTCGAGTAAATTTCCAACACTCATTTTCACTGGAAATTTTTCCTCTCGATCTCTCTGCATTGCCCGATAATGACTCCATTCTAAAGTACTCGCACTTGATAAGCTGCAGTTCTCATCCGATCTTTTTTTGCATAATTCCTCTTTCTCTGTCTCGGAGGAAAAGCAATTTCTTCTCGTACTGTCAGCTGGAGTATAATAATGATCGCATAGTTATAGGGAACGGTTTTTCCTTTCGCCAAGACCCGAGAATTGCGGATATAAAGAAAAATAATCGAGCAGCTTCACCGCGACGAGAATACGACATTGGAGGTGCTTAAAATGCATCAGGCGTGTTTTGAAAAGGAACGCGGCTTTTCTGCCGTCCCTTTCTGTTTCTTTCATTCCCGGATAATGCGAAATGTTTTTCTTCTTTTTTTCGTCATCCCGCACCTCTTGAGATGGGACGACTAAAACAATGGCAATTGTTTATAGATCTGCGCGCGTGCGACGAACATTACGATCCGGTTTATGTCCCAGGTCGTAAATAATACGCCAGGAAAAATTGCCCGATGATTTTTTCATCCCACAGTAAACGGATTTAGAGATTTTGGTGGTGAAGGATTTTCCGAGATTTTCAGCACTTGCATTAGTGAGCGTACATATTTGACGAGTTTTAATGGGGTTCTTTTGTGAAAAATTTTTTTTCACGTTGTGGAAAAGAATAAATTTTGAAACTAGTTTGATAACATTGTGATTTTTTACAGTTTTCAATTAATTTTTAACGAGCTGATGAATTTATATAGCTACAGATTTTGGTATTATCCAAAATTTTTAAATAAAAAAATTGCTGAAAAAATATAATATATTCATCCAACGCCATGGAAAAAGTACGTACTCCTTTTACTGTTGACATTTCTCCACATTGTGAGGATAAAATAAAATTGGCAATGAGTGGAATAATAATTTTACAACTCATTGATTATTACACTAGTTGTGAAATATACTATCAATATCAGAAAACCGAAGTATTTTTCAACGATATCATTGGATATCGTTCTTCCATCCAGAGTACGAAAATCAATCTAGAAATTATCAAAGTTCAACCCCGACAAACTAAAACAAACCAAAACACCAACTGCGTGTTAATTACAAGTTCACGTGGACTGCGAAATAACCGGGATTATTCTGATACGTACTTATTGTTACGTCAATACAATATCGTCGCGATTACCACGCAAACTGCTCGTTACATTCGAACACGATCAATATACACCAGTTTCATTAAAAAACAAATTTCTTCCAATCATCTTTGTTCTATAAAACTGCAGACTGTAGTTTTACTACACTCTATAGTAAAGAGCATGTAATTGTTTTAAGGTTCTTTTTCCTTGCGCATCAATCATGGATGCTAATTCTTTTCGATCGGTCTTGGGAGTAATTGCACAGGATCATCGCACTTTCAATAAAAAGCACTTACGTGTCTCTCGAAGAAATAATTAAGTGCTATTGTAAATGCTTCTCGTTACTTTTCCAATTACCATTAGACATTATGAGGAGTGGAACTGTCCCCGGGAAATTTTTTTCTTAAATTGATTTGATGTGACAAATAAAATACTACGTGACAACTTTGATGTAACTCTGTAAAATTTGTCAGGGTATGTACAACTGAGAATTACAGAATTTCAGGAAAAAAATATTCTTGGTTTTAAGACATTTTCATGCATACTCGTTTGATAAAAAAATTTCACGTGAAAAATTAATTATCGGGTGGATTATTCGCGAGTGGAAAAGTCGGCTACTCAACTGATAAAATTGATTATTTGCACCATTGCTCGTTGAAATTGTCAATGCATGAAAACTGCACGAGTGTGTAATAAATTGTTGCGCGATTCATGAAGTAATGAGCGCAAATGTGCGATAATACCGGTGCTTCGAGGCCTTGAAATGCATCTTCAATTCAAGCGGAATCACGCGATTAATAGCGGAGAGAAGTGAGATTGATTTGGTCAATGATAGTGTGATTTTTTCCTTGTTCGTTACAGAAAATTGTTACGTTAGAAAAAAAAAAACGATTTCCATAGTCATCATTCATTATAAGAAATATGTATCAGAAAGTGTTGAAAATTTATTCATAAAAAAGTATTATTAATTAAAAGTAAACGATTATCAAAACTACTGACGATTTCAGCGAAAAAATTCTATACATGAGAGTTCAAACTAAGAACTTAAGAATTCAAATTCAAAAATAAATACACATCGTGCATATTCGATTCCTCATTCGAGGGCCAGGGAAATGACAGGGAAATTTTTTTCTATCTCCCATTAGACACACTGACCTTAAAAAAATTTGAATCATTCTCGATATTCAATCCATATCCAGAAAAGTCGTCAATATTCAACCCCAAGTACACGGGAAAGCCTGCAATCCCAAACGAATTCGAACACTGGCGAGAGCACCCAATCGTTTCCGAAACTGTGTCAACCCTTCTATACAAATAGCCCTTCCCTTATTTTCATCAAAACGCCAAATTCATCGTCGCCCCTTCCGGTCGCGCGCGCGTTTGAAATATTAAACGCTCATCCAGTCGACGTGTTTGCCAAGCAATCTCCTCCCATGTGTCACCGTACAAAACGGGGATGTTTGATCGTTTCTGCGACTATCGCGGGTAGTCCCGAATGGATTCAATGTGCATGTACGTACTCGAGGTAGACGAGCATTTCTAACATCCCTCCCCGAAAAGTAATGATCGATTGGTCCATGAATTCCGCGATTTCGGGGAGTAGGTTTGGCGGTCGTCCAACGCGCGAAATTGCCTTCCAAATTTCGGGCCCACCCCCGGTTTTCCATGTAGATTCTCTTCCCTTGCACAAAAGACCAAATCACTTCGGCGTCTTTTCATCCTTCAGCCGGTTATTTCCCACGTACCTTTTGCCCTTGCGACGGATCCAACTCTTTGAGTTTGTGCATGAATGATAATTAAGGCTCTTGCAGACTTTTCAATTGTAATCAGGGTGTCCATTGGACCGGGAAATCGGGGAAACTGGGAGGAAACCGAGATTTTGGATTCGTAGGGCCAAAAACAGAAAATCTTCTCTTTTTTTCGTGCACGCTGTAAACGACTAGACGAAAAAAAATCCGTCAAACATTAGGGAATTCGAATAAATCGCAGAACTGATCGCTGCACCCTGTGATAATACATTTCCTTCGTTATTTTTTCCTCTACCGGAGTTGAAAATGGAGAAGTTTTTTCTCCTGTGTCCGTTATTAAGAGTAATTCAGAAGTTACGATAATGGAGGGAAAGCAATGTTCGAACTTAACTAGAAAAAGCGGGAACTGAGGTGATAAGATTCGATGTTTTAAATTAAACCGAAAGTCTTTGAGACTTGAGAGAGTTTTAGCTCGGGGGTGAAGAGTAATCGCGCATTTGGATATAGGAAAGTCTTGAAGAGAAACTTGCTGGGCGAATGATATCGCGAATAGCAAGTAGTGTGGATAATATATGGGGTGGAATGACGAAAAAAGGGGTTGTGAGAGTGTTGAAATTTTGTTCAGAATTGGGATATTGTAGGAATTTTTTAATTTTATTAAGATACTGAAACTGCGATTTTAGAGCATCTGAAATTTGAAAATTCGAGTTTCAAATAAAAACTATAAATGTTTAAGTTTTGGAATTTTCCGGTTCTAAAATTATCCTATTGTAAAGAATTACGAATTTTCGGAAGCAAAAAAATACAAATGGTTTCAGTACTGTGAAATTGCCGCAAATCCCACACATATCGATCGTGAAGTTTGTGGGTCACGCTATTTTAATTGCTGTTGTTTTGCACGTTTGACTGAAAAAAATGTTGACCAACATTTATTAAACTACAAATTTAATATCCAGATTTAAAGATGTTCATTTTCATTTTTCTACTAGTTTTCCGTTATCTGGAACTCATAAAAAAAGTACAAATTTAACAACAATTTCGTGATATCGAAATTTCACGTAATGAAACAGAAATTGATAGAAAATCTTATTGAAAATTTATCGTTTGTGTTTGATGAGATATCTGATGAAAAAAAATATTTCTAGAATACCAGAACTAGATCAAATGTTACTCGATAACAAATCATCATAAAACAATTTTTCTTCTCATTTTCATCAGAATCTGGATTATTATTTTTTTCCATAAAAAATATTATTTTCATCATTGATAATACGCTCTATCTTTCACTTGTCGAACGAAGCCCATTGAAACATCAAATTTCCTTTGATACCTCGGTATAAATGAGGCAAAGTCAACGTTATATTACGTACGTACGTACATTCGTACCAGCCACTCTTCGATGTATCATCTTTGACTTTTATTTGACTCGGGCATATTTATTCAGATCCAGGTCAGGTTTTATTACGGGCGAAAAGCCTTCTCCATCTTTCGCGTTCTTCGAGAGACCGAACATAAGTATCAAGAATTCCGTCTTTGACGCGAACCGAAGTCTTCTTGAATTTGATAAAAACCGTGCTGAATTTCTGAGAAAGTAAGACGCCCTACGGATTCGGAATAATTACATTTCACTGCAACGGCGTAGTTTCTCATTTTGAAAGTTCCTTAATGTTGCATCGTAATTTTTTGTATGGGAGCTTCAATCAAATTTATTGAATAAGTTGATAAAATAGAGGTATTTATTTTTTCATCTAAAATCAGATCTTTTTTCATCATTTATTACACAATTTAAAGTTTTTTCTTTTTGAAATTATCTACAAAACGTAACAAAATTCTGATAATGTAACAAAATCAGCAAAATCCCAGGAAGGAAATTTTTACCGATTGCTCATTTATTTCGTAAATCGGAAATTTCAGAAATCATTTGAGAAGCTTTATCCAGAAGGTCATGAGAAATTCTGGTTAAATATGCAAAATTCGACGTATGAAATTTTTTCATTTCATCACCATGTACTGAAAATTCCATCCACTTTCCCGACAAAATGTGAGATATTTATACTTTGGCACTGCTCATCATTAAATTATCGCGAAAACAAATTACTTAATGGAAACGTGAGAAAAAACGTGGCTTGAACAAAGGCGTAGCTTTTAACAATGTTCCTCATTTGATGGAGATCAAAGTAAATTTTTGTGATAAAAATGTACGGTACCAGAGCTGCGCCAGTCCCTTATGTTCGTCGTTTTTTTTTCCTAGATAATATTGAACTTCTTTACAAGATTTTAAAATATCACGTTTGCCATATCAAAATGAGCTTTCCCAACTAACTTTTAGAAGAGTACAAATTTTCACCTACCTTAAGAAATTTTTTACCCCAAGTTTTCCAATGTTAGAAATATTATAGAAACTTTTGAAATATAATTATCTGAAAACTCTTACTCTCTCACATTTAATTAGTCGAATTTCAGCCAATTACTCTTCAAAATGGTAAATTTCTACAATTCAAATTGATCATGTTTTGACAAATTACAATTACTCAATTTTTTAGAGTCCGAAGTAATAAAAAAAAGAGTTCGTAAACTAAAAAAAATATTGCTCCAAGTAATTGTAAAACAATACCCTGCAAATTTAAATGTGAAATATCGTGGAATATGTTCTCCTCTTCGTAAGTAACGAATGAAAATGCGATATCCATGTTTTCCGAAAGTTCGAGCACCGAGTGCGCTGAATTTTTAAGAATGTTTCGCACGTTGACAAGACCGTTGTCAACGCGACCCAACAATGAATATTGAACGACCGTAGAAACACGATGCTTGTAATTTGCTTTTCGTGTAATCCATAGGATCGAAATAGAAAGCCCGAGGAACACCGAACCCCGTATAAAATACATAAAAGATTCAGCTCCCCCGAGAAATTCAGCACAATGAAGCCATGCTCTCTTCTCTTCCGCTTCTTTGATTCGATGCTCGTAAGTTTCTCCGCTATCGAGGCTTGTTTTGACATGAAAGCCAATTGTTCGCCGCAAAAAAGTGTACCCACGCGAATAGAAATCGTGTCTAATCATCGGAATGAGCCGCTTTTCATCTCGCGACTCCCAAAGAGAGGCAAAAAATGAAATGCCACCGGAGACAAAAAGATCGAGAACTGCAAAAGAGCTTCTTCAAAGGATTAAAATACTGCGTTTGACAAGTCGATTAAACTTGTAATTAAGTTCTATCACGAATAACGATTGCTGGGATTAAAAGGAAAAAAGGGAGGAGTTTCTATCACTCACGAAAGAATAAAATTCACGAAGTTGTTTGTTTACTTCGATAGCAAGTTTTCTTGATTAGGATTCTTATTTGTAGTTGACTTTTATCATTTTGAAAATTATTACTGTTTTGTGGTGCTTAAAAGTGCAGGACTTAAACTGTAGTCATTTTCGAAGTTTTGGAAAATTTCTCGGATCTTGAGATTTTGTGTTTTGAAGGAATTTGGGTGGAAAAAATTTCGAGAACAGACCGAAATGGAATTATCAACGGATAAGCTATAAGGAAGGATAGAAATTCATACTCGACAGTTTTACAGTGTCTAAATGCCGAAATTTGAGTTTACAAATTTAAATATTGACATTTCCGCAATTGAGAATTTCAGACTTTGAGAAATCGAAAACATAAACGTCGCGAAATTATCATAATCACAGATCTAATTATTTCACTAATTCACTCATTCAAATGATAATCAAATTTCTCGGATATCATTTTTTATAGAGATTTCAGTTTCAGTTGATGTTTCAGTTTTGACAGATGAAGTTTTCAGTTTAAAAAAAAAATCTAAAAAATGTTACTGAGTATTTTTTTGCTGCGAAAATGGAACGTAAAACGTATTGGAAATTGTGTTTGCGTAGTTAATTGCGAAGTGAACTCGTTTCCAGAGCTGAAATGGAACTGAATGTGGTGTATATTTGACGTTCGAAACGCGAGGACAAACGATATAACGTGAATTTTCATTGAGGCTTGACAACTTTCGACTTCCCCAGAGAGATAAAAAACCATAAGATTCGCTCACAATTTCCGCGGTACCGTGAAAATGGAGCGAACTGTTTGTAACGGAATGGTTAATTATTCAGTTTGCCTTCGTTGTATTTACTTGCGTCTTGGAGGTGTTTTCAGGTCATTTTTTGCCGAGCAAAACAGAATCTACAAGAATATTTCAAATATGTATCTTCTTTTGTCATGCTTTCAGTGAATTTTTGTTCATAACATCATCGAGACTATGTATAAAAAGATTGAAAGAATGTAAGAGTGTTATTGAAACTCATATTTATTCAGTTTCACAGCACTCTGGCAAAATTGCCTCACTATCGATTGCGTATTTTATGAGCTACTGATTGTTGATTTTATGAAGTGTTTGATATTTAAATGCAATAAATATTTGCATATACATACGAGGCTGAAGGGACCCCGTGAAATTTCGGGAAAATGTAATAATTATTCGTATACATTTCGGATATTTCTGAGAGTCCCTTTTAACTCAAAATTTCTACTGTGTTTCGACTTTATTTGAGTAAATTAAAAATGTGTGCAGAATTGTTTACCTTTCTCTTAAATTTTACAAAACTAGCTTCATTCCAAATCTTTTTTTTTCAACTTTTTCAGAAGATTTCAAGAGTAATAAATAACTATTAACGTTTAAAGAACTCCGATGTTAGTTACTTATGAACTCATAACTCTCTTTTAATATTTCGTCAAAAATTACTACAGTACAAACTAGTCTAAAAATTATACAACAGTAACCATGTTCGCAAATCTTATAATAATAAATTTCCATCAAATCAAAAATCGTAATTGAAATACCCTGTACAAGACTTCCACTAATTAAATCTTAAACTGTTCACGTTACAAAAAAAATGTTTTGTAACTCATCATTTCTTATCATCGCTGTTTTTTACATCTTTCTTGAAACACCAGTGATTAAGCGAACATTCAATTCCCAAATTCTCCAATAAATATTCATAAAACACCTCTTCAAAACCCAGTGAAAAAACTCGGAAATTCACGCCCCAAAGCCTGAAAAGAATTAACTTTTCTCCCTTTCTCGCTGCTTTTCTAGTCAAAGAAACGCTCAAATTATTCATGCGCATTTTGATCCGCCGCTGAAAACGACACGAACACACTGTTTTTATAATTGAGTTCGCCTACAAATGGAAAATATATCTCGCGCATTTTCCATTCTAATACCCCCTAGTTCCCGATTCTCCGCGAAAGAAAATTAATCATGACGAAAAATGTAAACAAATCGCGAAGTGATAAAACGACGCCAGAACTCAAAACATCTTTGAACTCACCTAGTTGTAGCCACGTGCTTCTAATTAATTCACCAGTGGGTCAATTGATACAATATCGGTCTATCAATCTTCCCCCAACATATCACTGCCTCACATTCCCTCAAAACTGTGCTCTCGAATTCAATTAATATCCAGTTTTGAATCAATTTTTGTTTTCTAGTTACTAAATTTTAATCAAGGAAACTGTTTAATTGTTTTTTTCTTATTTATAAATGAAATTATCACTGCACTTCTGTTGTGAAGAAAAAGTTTACTTCGTGAGATAGTTGGGTTTAGGGTACGATTGGCACTGTTTTGGTGAGTTTCGAATTTCACTGTGACAGCGCGAATTCGCGGGAGTGAAAATTAGAGGGACGGAGGAAGAGACGCGAATTTTCATGACCGAGGGCGATTTTCCGGGGGCGCTGGATTTGAATCGCTCGGAGCGTGAGCAGCTCGGATACTACTGGTTCGGGCTTTCTACCCTTACGGGAGCGAGGGCGAACGAGGGGTGCAAAAAGTTTCTGCGCGTCGCGACGCTGCGCTTCGCACACCCCCGCGATCCTTCCAATTATGTTTCGCTAATGATCGGGGAAAATGTTTGGGGAGGCTATTTTCTTTTATCCTCGATTTTCGAGGGGTCTTGTGGGGAATACCCTAAAATGATAGCGACAATCAGTGAGTGGTCTCTGATTTTCTTTAAAGTAAAGTTTTGGAAATACATTCATTCGTTAGGAAGTCTACTTATTCATACAATGGAATATTTTTTGATTATATATTAAGATGGGTCTAGAAAATATATTTTTTTAGATTCATATTGAAATGTACTTTTGCTTAGATACCAAAACATAGTTTATGAAATATCATTGGATTTCATATGGGTAGGTTACGCCAATGTATTCCGAATAAATTAGATTACGAAACTTTTTCATGAATGAAAATATAGTGAAAAACATTCCTCCGAAGAAAATCTTGAAGTGCATCAATTTATAGTGTCAATTATATATAACTGAACCCCTAGAAAAATTTTCGAAAGATTATTTAGATTGATTTTTTCAAACTTTCTGAGAAATGTAAGTAAATTTAGATAACAAATTTATTGATAGTTTACAGAATTTTTTATGCGTGGAAAGTAGTATATGAATTTTCCGGAATGGCGAGAAATCGCCCCCAAAAAAATTTATCTGCAAAATTTTTATGTATTTCGCAAAAACTAACGAAAATATCTCAAAGTTCTCCATCAGAATCCGAAAATTTGCCAATAAATTCAGAAAAATTCTCGAAAATCAAACAACTTCTGAGTCAACTTTTACAAATTAACGGATATTTTCGTCATTTCAAACGTTATTTTGAACTTACAAATTGTATTTGAAAAAATTAACAAATTATGAAAATTGAAGCATGCATTTTCAAGACTGATAATGAATATTTCAAAATTACCAACAATTTCATTGAATTACGAGTATTAATTGGAAGAAACGAGCAGTATGTTACAAAAAAAAAGTGGTAAAAAATAAAATAAAAAAAGTGACGTAAAAATTATGTATGATACATTTTTACCAAATTCATAATACATTTTTGTTTTCGCAGCATGGAAAAAAAATTTTTTTTTAAACCACAAAAAAATGCCTCCAGAGAGATTCGAACTCTCGACCCCTGGTTTACAAGACCAGTGCTCTAACCACTGAGCCATGGAGGCTTCGGTTTTTTTCGTTTTACAACACTCACAGAATTATTTATTGCCTTCTACGTGACTAGTGAAAAAGTCAGTCTTTCATGCGGCATCAGTTATCACGCTTGATGGCAAACTGATATTTACATAGGTAGATTATTTTATCAATACAACGAACTTATGATACCCTAATTTTAACATATTATTACACATATACATGATTTATGTATGTAATAATATACATGCATATATGTATATCCATCGTAAGAATACAACGCCATGCGTATGTTCAATTATTTTGAAGAAGCAAATCATTTCATGTGCTCATTATTTTTATCGCTCTATTAATTTATGGAAGTAGTAATGCCTTTGTTATATAAATCAATGCTGACAGTTGAAATTGGGATTAATGCCAAAAAAAAATTGCTTCCGTTGTAATATATAACACCGATTAATTCGATGCTCCAAATTGGACTAAACATAGATACATTTAATGACATTAATACATTTTTTTCAAACGAATTATTGAAAATTATCAATTCAAAAAATGGATTGATCAATCAAAAAGTTAATGACTTACAGTTTATTGACATCACTAGATCTTTATTGTGAAATTTCATATTAACAGTTTTTTATACCTTCCCTGCACTTATAACAGGTATAACCGAAGAGGTTTTAAAATTTTTTTTTTCGGCCGCGCATTATTCTCAATGTGTATTATAGTGAGAACAGCACACTTGAAAATGCGCAACAATCTGAAATTGAATCTCAATGCAAAATACAACTTCAATCTCGGAGTATAAAGTCTCTCACGCGTATATGTCAATTTCACTTGATAACAATAGTTAAAAATTTATGCCGTCGAGCTCGCGCTTCAATCTCAGCGATATTTCCAGGGTGCATGTTTCAGAGCGCCATTTTGCCGAAGACGAGTTCGGGTCAACCGGAAATGGCGTTGGTAAATGCAAGCGATACCTATTTCGCGAACCGAAATAAATCTATCAATTAGACCATCACATGTCAGATTTATGAGTGCAGAGTACTTTTTTATTATCAAAGCCCTAAATTAGTCAGAAAGCTATAAGGGAATGACGTCGAAACGAAGCATTGTGGATGCTGAAATTTCGTCATTTTAGAAATCTTGAAAGTATTGCTGGTTGTAAGAATTTTATTCCGGGAGTTTCGAAAAATTTGCCCGAATCTTGAAAGTTTTGAATTCTCTTCATCCCAAAAAATGTGTAACTATTATAATTATTGTTAAATTTCCGAACATTTTTTAAAGTCTGCCTAATTTGTTAATTTCGTTATAACTTGTACAATTATTGTGAAACCGTAACGAATGAAGATCAGATTTCGGAAATTTCAGTGAAAAGTGGGAAACTTCGGAAGTATATATCGATCATTGAAAATATTCCTAAGAACATCTTGAATTTATTAAGGCATTGAGAAATAAATCGAACGTACAATTTATTATCATTCTGAATTATTATAAGACTTAGTAATGATTATAAACCTGGGACTACGAAGATCCAGCTTGTCGGATTCAACCGACAGCGCAATTTCCTCGAGATTTTCGGATGGCATTTTGACAGACACCAAAAGCCACTCGCACGAAGCTGTTCCTGGTGTCTTGAAGCCCATCTGAATTTTATTGTGTCAGTCAGAAACGCTAGTAAAAATATTATCCTCGGAAGGTTTTTCAAAGTTTGAATCCACCTTCCATCTTTCCTCTTGCCTTGCCCCGGGTTTTTATGTTTATGAAAAGAAGCTTCCAAAATTCATAAAATTTTTAAAAATATGAATGAATTTCCAATAACACTACGACAGTTTTTCTGAGTTTACAAAAACTCTAGCAAAAGTCTGCAAACTAGAGGTGAAAAATCGCAGGAATTCTTAACTTTTTCGGACTTGACGAAAAAAATGGATGAACTCTTCGAAATTCTTCCGAATGTTTCGTTACTTCATTGAATATTAAGAAAACACTTTGAAAAATCATGAAATGTTGTCAGAAACATTGAGACATTTTTTAAAATCCTCAATAATCATCACAATGTTCGAAAATGATGGTGAATTTTTTGGAATTCTTTCAATGTATCGACGATTGCTACGAATTCTGAACTTTTTGTTGCGAAATTCCGCAATTTCTTTCCAAAATTGTTAATTCTTTCCAGAATTCGTGAATTCAGATACTCAGGAATCAATAAAATTTTCAAAAATTCGTAAGAACCTTCTGGAATTGGCTCAGAAATTTCACCTACTCCAAAAATGACGTCTTCTGTGCCAACATTTTGTTTATATATCATTTCATATTTGGGCACTTCACGAGGATCTTCCGTAACTTCACTGGTTGTGACCTCTGATGAGCTCCATATGTCATTTTCTCCAATTTTCATTTTATTTTCGAAGTCTTTACTTCCTTCGAACTCTTGACTTTTTGGACATTTTATGTCACCTGGACCTGATATGAAATAGCAAAAATAATTATCCAATACTCAATGTACAAATACTCTTTTATAGGATCCCTTCGCTGAAAATGAACATCGTCACTTCGACGAAAATGAAATCATGCAAAATTAAATTCACTAAATTGTCATTTATGACGAACCGAAATTCGATCGTTAATAATTTGAAAGTTTCTGAACATTCTTACACGCCTACATTTTTCAAACTCGAAATTTCGAAAAATTCAAGTTCACCTATTTTCTTCAACCCTTGCTGAGGGAGGTCGTCTTCTGAGTCTGAATTATTTTCCGGTACGTTCAATAACTTTTGGAGACCCTTTATTTGTTCAATACTGAAAGAATGCTCCATTTCTTTTGGTTAATACGTCAATAAGTTCGAAAACAAGGAGAAATGAGGAGTTTTCTACTGAGTCAACACGAGTAGTCACCATGGATACGTGTCTTACAATGAAAGAATGGACATCCCCAGTCACTTTAATTTTTATAAGAATTTCCAAAGTCTTAAAAATGTTCGAATTTCCCATATGGTATTTCATTTTCTTACAAAATCAACCTTATGAAAATCTTATAAGATTCACGATTTTTATAGGTTTGACTGTAGAAACCTTGTGATTAAAAAATTCTTATGAGGTACTTAAAGTATGAAATTCATGAAATTAATTTTTTTTCTTATAAGGTTTTTATAAATCATCAACTTTGTAGAAATCTTGAAATTTACCAGATTTTTATGAGATTCGGGAATCTTACAAGATTTCAGTAATTCTCATAGGAACGAAATTGGAGATAATTGGGAAGGTGTTAAGAATCATTTCGATAATCAATTAATCGTCCGATGTATATTATTGCAGCGATGCGTGCCCTGCTAAAAAATCCAGTTATCCGGCCCTGAACATTCATCATTGCGTCATAATTTTGGTGGGTCTATTTGCTACAAGCAAACCGACCAATCGACAGACTCTGTGTGAATCGTATGAGTGTTCTGCGCATGTGCACATTTTAATTTGACTTGATTTAGTTATATATTTGAACTAGTTGTGCAGCAACAATTTCCATAGTTGAGTCATTCTAAAATCGAATTTGAAATAATTCCTCATTTTTCTGCGGAATATTTTTTCGTCTCATTGAACCGTGTAAATTTTTTTTTGCAAAGTGCCGTTGACAATTGTGTATGTGTGTGTGTGTGTGTTGTGTGTGTTTTCCTGTGCTCCCGTTGGTTGCCCTGCGCGATTTTACAGTGTGTTGCAGTGTGTTACAGTGTTTTACAGTGTGAGTGTCAGTTTGGTTTGGTTTGGTTTATTTTTGCATAAACAAATCTGCGACCATGGCTGATTCAACAGGAGAAAAATTATCAAAAAAGTAAGTTTTCCCATGACAAAAATTTTGCCTCCAAAAATGCCCCATTCTGACGAAAAATAAGCCAGTGAATATTTCCAAATAGCTTAAATTCGAAATGGCATTGCACGCTTTCGAGTCACGCTTTCGCATATGTTTTCGCTAGTTTTCTGAGTTCGATGTTTAACGAGTGTGCTTTTTTTCAAACTCAGATTCGCGTAGCAAGACTTTTTTGAAAATTCCTGGCACGAAATTTCCACGGAAATGTTGCGAATTCTAACCCAACATATGCTCGGGCGACCGGTCTCTTTTAGCATCCGTTCATCGGACATTGTCTTTCGTCATTTTTCGCTTTGCCGGCCGATTCAAACGTATGTTTTTTGTCAATAAAAAACGAGCGATTTTTTTTTTCATTTTGGGTTGGTATTAGTAAGAACAGAATTTGTTGATTCTCATAAAATCGGGAGTAGTGTTATTTGAGATCCGACTTTTTTTTGTATTATATGTATATACTTATTTATCGTGATAATTAAATTCTCAAATCATAATTTTGTTACCTTCAAACTTTTGAATTTGAGTAATCAAAAACTAAAATTCTAAAATACAGGAATCTGATAAATACTCGATCAATTCCAAAAAAAACATGTATCATCAGATAAAAAAATCAGTAACAAATTCTTTGGGATGATCAATTAAAAAATTATCCTTGGATCTTATCTGGCAAAATATTTTTCATTACCTTGGTTGTTATCTGCATGAAATTCCAGAGTATCAAATTCGTTAACCCATGAATAACGAATTGTCAATACCAAACAGCGTCAATTTTTGTGCGTGAATAAATAATTAATTGATACTTCAAGCAAAATCTGACACTCTTTATCAAATAACTGTTCTTATTGATATTAAGCTGAATTTGGCTGGCAAAGAAAAATCTGCCTGAAACTAATGATATTTCTACTTTCAGTGAGCAAAAACGTAAATTGAAAGCGAAGCAAAAGCTTTTGGAAAAAGTTGCGAAAGTGGAAGCAGTGAAAAAAATAGACGAGGCGAAACCAAAACAAGAACAGAAAGACGAATATGCTGATATAAGTCCAAATGTAAAAACTTTTTATTTATAAATGCAAGAAAGTTTGATTTATGTCCACGAAAAAACAATAAATTTGTAAGATTTATTTTTAGAAAAGAGAAAAAAGATTAAAATATAATTTTCATTTATAAGGGGAAGAAATTTTATTTTTGTCCTCAGAAAAACAGTAATACGAATTTAAAAACGAAGGTTTAAAAAAAATGAGAAACAATCAATCGCGTTTTTAAAAAATAAAATCATAAACTTAGGAAAAATTCTCAAAAACCCTCTAAAAATATTAATTTTATTCCTAATTATTTATTAACCTCCTAAAAATCAAACTCGATTTTTTTATGATAACAGTTTTTTAACTTTTCAGGAATTCCACAAACTCAGAAGTCAAGCGATAGCGAAATTCAAAGCCGCCGGAGACAGTCCATACCCGCACAAATTTCATGTTTCGATATCATTGACTGATTTTATTGAAAAATACCAGGACAAAGTAGAAAACGACCAAATCCTGGAAAATGAGCCGAACAGCATCGCCGGTCGAGTTCACTCGATTCGAGACGTCGGTAGCAAACTCATTTTTTACGACCTCAGGGGCGAGGGCGTCAAAATCCAGGTCATGGCAAATGCCAACAAATACGGAAACGCGGAAAGTTTCACGACGGATGTGGAAAAAATCAAGAGGGGCGATATCATTGGAATCATCGGATTTCCTGCAAGGACCAAAAAAGGCGAATTTTCCATTGTACCGACGCAAATAAAATTATTGAGTCCCTGTTTGCACATGCTTCCCCATTTGCATTATGGACTGAAAGACAAAGTGAGAATCTCTAAATTGTCGATTTTGGATAAATGTTGTACTTGTTGCTTTGAAGCTGTATGTTTTTTCATGCTCAACAAAGTGAATATTGAGTTTCTGAAATTATTGTTAGAATTTTAGAAGTTTCAAAATGGAATTTTTTCAGGTTCAGAAATGTGTAAAAACAAATTTTGTTTCTTAAAATTTCTGAGTTGAAAAACACCAGAATATGAAAATGTCATTCTGAATTGTTTGAAAACTGAAATTTGGAAATTTTTGAAGTCCATTTTTATTAACATGAAATATTAAATTTTAAGTTTCCAAAAATTTCAATTATCCACCAGAAAAGTGAAAAATTTGACAATTAGCTATGATGATGATTTCAGACAGTTCAATTTGGAAATTTTTTATTGTTTGATGATTACGTGGTCAGTAAATAACTACTATTGAGTTGTATTCACTTTTTTTGTATACACAGAATCTTCAATTTTTCACTTTTTTTTAATGTTTTAATAAAAATGTTACATTCATTTTTGCTCATTGAAATGGAACTGGTTAATGAAAGGATACATTTCTTTTCAGGAAACGCGATTCCGGCAACGATACCTCGACCTGATTCTCAACGACTATGTGAGAGACAAGTTCATCATTCGGTCTAAAGTAGTAACTTTTGTTCGTCAATACCTGAATGATATGGGCTTCTTGGAAGTAGAAACTCCGATAATGAACATAATCGCTGGCGGAGCCACTGCGAAACCATTCACGACCTTCCACAACGAGCTCGATTTGAATTTATACCTTCGAATCGCTCCTGAATTGTACCTGAAGGTATTTTATACTGATAAAATGATAGTAATTAATTGTAAAAACGTCATCAATTACGAACTAATTTTGTAAAACTAGTTTTTTATCGCTTTTGTTTTAATGATTAAATCTTCAGTTATAGAAATAATATGTACACATTTTCAAATATTCTATAATTTATACTTCGCATTTTTTATTTAGTTAATGTGGAATTTCGATGCATTTTTATTTTTCGTTTTTAGTTTCTTTGTAAATTATTGTTTTTTCTTTTTTTTTTTTTATTTTTGTGGCTGTCCATAAATTTTCTTTAATCAAGTGATCAAATTTTTGATCAGGGCTTTTTCTTTAAGTAAGCTCAAACCAATTTTTTGAGCTGCCTGAAATTAAGATTTCATTTTTTTTTCCAGCAATGTAGAACTTGGAAAAAATTTCTACATGAAGTTTTTAGTTTCTATAAAATAATGAACTATTCAGCTTTTTGATCAGAAGTAAATACCAAATGAATGCATTTATAATTTTTTTTTTTTTTTTCAGAGACTCGTTGTAGGCATGTTTGAACGAGTCTACGAAATCGGCAAACAATTCAGGAACGAAGGCATCGATCTTACTCACAATCCTGAATTCACAACATGCGAATTTTACATGGCTTACGCGGATTACAATGACCTGATGACCATCACCGAGGACATGTTGTCCAAAATGGTGTATAGCATTCTTGGAACGTATAAAGTTGAATATCACCCCGATGGCCCCGAAGGCGAGAAAAAGGAAATCGACTTTACGCCACCTTTCCGCCGAGTGCCTATGATTCCGACTCTAGAGGAAATTTTGAACGTCAAATTTCCCGATCCGGAAACTTTGACTTCCCCGGAGGCGAACAAATTTTTGAGCGATTTGTGCGTCAAGCACCAGGTCGAGTGTCCTGCGCCGAGGACAAGCGCTCGACTTTTGGACAAGGTTTTTTTTTCGTTTACAGTCTAATACTTTTGTTATCAACTTTTGATAACAAATTAATTGTTAGTTTATAAGTTTTCAAAGGAAACAATTTTCAATATTTTCTTAAGTTCATGTTTTCATCAAGAATATAACTTATTTTTCAGCTTGTGGGAGAATTCATTGAAGAAACGTGTATTAATCCAACATACATTACTGAGCACCCGCAAGTCATGTCTCCATTGGCAAAATGGCATCGCTCGACACCTGGTTTGACGGAGAGATTCGAGCTTTTTGTCATGAAAAAAGAAATTTGTAACGCGTACACGGAATTGAATGATCCTGTAGTACAAAGAGAGAGGTTCGTGTGTAATCTACATTTTTGTGAGATTTGCAGAAGTTGAAAACCATTGAATTATAAATTTTTTGAATTCCATGTGGATTGATTCCAAATTGAAAAAAACAGTCATGAAAAAAGAATCTTTCGTGGGTTTACCGTAAAAATTTATAAAACTATAAAATTTTATGTACGATGGAGAACCTGTGTTCTAAAGAATTATTGTTAATAATATCGTTTTTTAGGTTTGAACAACAAGCCAAAGATAAAGATGCTGGCGACGACGAAGCGCAAGTCGTTGACGAAGATTTTTGCACTGCCTTAGAATATGGTCTTCCGCCTACGGCTGGTTGGGGTCTTGGCATTGATCGACTCGTCATGTTCCTTACCAACTCCAACAATATCAAAGCACGTCGAATTTCGTTATCATGTTTCAAACACAATTTGTTTGCAGTCTTCATAAATTTTGTTAATAACTCGATAACTTTTCTTTTTCAGGAAGTATTATTTTTCCCGGCAATGAAACCCGAGGAGCAAAACAAGAACAAAGAGACAACCGAAGGTGGATTGAATGGAGCCATTGCAGAATTAAAAATAGATAATTGATTCATTTTTTTCAACTCAAGTAACGGGTTCTTCCCTCAATTTTGTCATTTGTATTTAAAACGCGTTTTTTATTAACTTTATTTATTGATTTTCCAGATTTCCAAACTAAGTTTTATTAATTTAATTTTTGTGTTCCAATGCTTCTGAAAAAAACTTTACAAGTTGCAAAACTTCGAAAATGTGAAAAATCATGTTTGGTCAGTTTGGAAGTGCAGCTTTTTTCATAAAATAAAATACAGTTGCGCTGTGTGTACTTGAGACTTTTATTGCGTACTTGCTTGTGTACAATTAGTCGTCAACACTTATTGTTTGTCCAAATAATTTATGGTACATCCATTGAATAGCATCAAACATGGGCAACAATTATTCTCGGTGTGCACGTTTTTAATTCAGGATTAGCAAAAATTACTCGAAGCATTATTTTTGGTTCCAGGAAATTAGTTGAGGCATTGGTTTGATAAAATTGAACACATTGTTACTTGAAGCGAATCGCACCAGTCCGTTGAAAATGCATTGTTTTTACTCATTGTCACTTTTTTGTACGTATTTGGCGATGGAATTGTAGTGGGCTCCGAGTTCGTACATGTAATGATGATAGGACAGGATGATTTTTCTGCCTGAGTCATATTCTTCGCCAATAATGTAAGGAGATCCTTTAGCTTGAACCACTTCAATAGGACATTTCAAAATGTGCGACAATGCTTGAAGCTGCAAAACATTTCACAATTTTAGAAGATTTTTCTCTTGAAATTTGATGGATTTTTCTAATTTCCGCAAACATTTCTATAATGAAATGTTTTCAAGATTCTGGGTACCATGAGAAATGTCAGGATTCAGTGAAAATTACCCGAGGTTTATTAAATTTTTGGTACTTCATTATTTCACACTATTTTTAGAGAAAATTTTTCCAACATGAATCACGGAAGAATTTTCTTCATTGGAAAACTGGACAACTCAAGTTATGACTTATCCAGTAATAATAAGTAATAAATCGTCTTCAAATTGAATTTTGGCGGTTTTCAAACTTCGACTTCATTTTGTAATATTTAAAGATTTTGGTATTCCCAAATTCGATTTTTTTCATTCTCTGAATTCCAGAATTTCTTCAATCTTGAAAACCAAAGAATGAAAATGTTTACACCTCAAATATCAAATGCATTCCAACATTTTGAATTTTTTGGAAAAATTTAACCTAAAAAAAAACAGCCTTTTCTGACAAACTTCTTGAACTTGAAATTTATAATTATCTGATTCTAGAATATATATTTCCAGTTTCTGAGAGTTTTTCAACCTCAAAATATAAAAATTCTTTCAATGCGAGTCTAGAAAAACTTGAAAATTCTCAAATTTGTCACTCATAACCCAGCAAGAGCCCAGAAAATTCAATAACTTTCAAAAAAAAAAGTGTAATCCTGCAACCTTTGAATTATTTTTCAAAAATGTCCTTATCACTCTAATCAATTTCCTATGGCAGTTCTGATGAAGAAAAATTACCTCGACTGCACCACCCCAAGCCGCAGTGTCTTTCACAGTTTGGCAATAAATTTCAAATTCTTCTGGTGTCAAAGTACTTTCAGTCACCGGGTTCGTAACGAACGGCAAATATTCGTTCATGTGTTCTCGTAAATAATTGGCAGTTTTTGTTCGAAGGTCTTGAAGTCCAATTGGCGTTTGATCTATTTCCTTCAATTGATGCGCAATAGCATTGTAAAGGCTGAAAAACGAAAGACAGTCAACAATTTGCCCCAAAAAATTACCCAGACCAATTTTCGATACAAACCAGTGTCCGTCGCTGGGAATTTCAAACAACATCAAATCTCTCTCCTGTAGAATTTCTTGTATGGCTTTTGTTTCTAGATTCCTTTTTCCGAATTCATTTTCAGCTTCTTGTTCGATGATCAGTTTGTTTCTTTCTTGCTCTTCTTTTTCTTTTTTTTGTCTTCGCCGCTGCGCACGCGAAACTTTCTGATTGCAAGAATCTTTTTCTCCAGAATCATTGAGATTTTCTTTTTTTTCTTGAGTTTCTTTGGTATTTTCGTTGGCGTCGCCCACGGATTTTTGAGTTTCATTCGTGTTGATTGATAGATGGGAAAGTTTGAAATCCGCTAATTCTTGGTTGTGCTTTTTTTCGACTTCGGTTTGGCGACGCGCGATTTCTTCGGTGACTTCTTTTTTTTTCTTTCGATCGCCTTTGCATACGGTTTTTTTCAGGGTTTGGATTTGTGCTAAAAATTATAAAAAAAAGAAATTTTCCATTAAAAATCCCTACTCCATTTTTCCAACCTGAAATATTACAATATAGCGTAACATAAATTATGCAAATTTTCCAGCAAAAACCTGTTTATGCAAAAATATCCATATATCTCAAATTTTGACCAAGCATTTTCGCAACACTCTATTCACCTTGCAATTCCTTCTTTTCTTTTTTGTGTTGTTGAATAAGTTGCTCTTCCGATTGGTAGTCCATTTCTGATTTGTTTAATTGCAAATTATATTTTGCAGTTAATTATGCCTAGAACCTGAAAAAATCAATATACTGGTCATTAATAAACTTTTCTATAATAATAATCCAACAGAAAAATTTATGATATCTAAGTGAGAACAAAGTTTCTTTTACCATTAAAATTAACAAATTTACGCCTCAAAGTTGATGCAAAATAATGTTCTTACAAGACAATGTTTTAATTTACGTCAATAACAGTACATATAATGATAATTTCATAGACAATTGTCTGAATTTTTATACCTCATTCACTGACACTTTACCATTGATTGACCATTGATTGCCATTGATTAGTAATAAAAACCGTTATTGACAATTGAAAGTTCTATTTTCGATAATTTTTATACACATGTGTGTAAATCACAATAATCACAATTAAAAAAATCACTGAAATCACAAAAAAGAAACATGTCAAACATATATGTCGATTGACCGCACATGATGATTCTCGTATACAACCTAACCTCCCCTGAACTCGCCGCCCAACACCCAACAATAACATTGAATAAACTAGCCTAGAAAATGTTGTGTTTTTAAACCGCCGTTAAAAACAAATGCGGAATTTGTTGTTATTAGTGAATAAAAAAATACGAAAATGTTCATCTTAGCCACGCTTAGAGATACAGTTAGCATAAGACCGGATCACTTTAAACAAAAAATGGAAGATGCAATTATCCATGAACTGAATAAGAGACTTTCAAACAAAGTAAGTATAAATTCAAAATATTATCTGTTTAAAACGACCGCTGTAATTGTTTAAGTACTTGGTGACCTCACAAATAAAATACCGAGATTGATTTTGTAAATCATTTAATTCTTTACAACTAATTTTGCAAATGTTTTCAGGTGTTGCTTAATGTAGGGTTGTGCATATCACTGTATGATGTAATAAAAATAGAGGATTCCCACATTTTTCCGGGCGATGGATCCTCGCACACCAAAGTAGTTTTCCGCTACTTGGTCTTTCGTCCTTTCATGGAAGAAATTCTTACTGGAAAAATTCGTTCATGTGGCCCAGAAGGAATTCATGGTATATTAATGTCTTTATTTTATTTACGTTTGTATATCATTGAATTTTTATGTACATATTTTTATCTCTGATGATTTCAATTTTATAGTTGCAACCTTGAGAAACTCTATTCCGGAGATTTTATCGAGTTTCATATTTCCGAGGAGTATGTTATGCTAAATTATGTTCTCTGATAATTTAGTTACTCCCTCTGATTTCCAGGTAATTGCAATGGTATTTTCAAATGTGGAAACTTTTGTTTCCACAATCAGTATATTTTGGTTTTGGAAGTGTTTCTATGATGTTTGAGATTTTTCGTCAGTTTTTGAAAATGTAATAGTGTTCATAAAGTTTGTTCTAGACTTTGTGGATTTTTTAAAACTTGAATTTGGATTTTTGAAAAAATTTGAAAAGCTTGGAAAAATGTGTTGAGTAATTTTTTTCAATATTGGGCTATTTTTAGAATTTCCGTGTTGTCTTGAAATATTGAACAATTTGATGAATTTGTGTATTTCTGAAATCACACATTTTTGAAAATGAAGAAATGTTTACGAATTTTGCTGTATACTTTGTGAATTTTTCAGAAATTGAATTTTTATTTTCTAAAAAATTTGTGAAAGCTTTGAAAAAAGTGTAGAAGAATTTATTCTTGGAAATATTGTGCTACTTTTGAAAATTTTCATACATTTTTTATATTCTTTTGAAATAGTAAACAATAGGATGGATTCATGTATTTCCAAAATCGGAATATTTTGATTTTGAAGTGTTTTCATTATTTTCGAAATTTTTCACGAGTGTTGGAAAATTTAGAAGTATTCGATATTCGTATTGAAATTTGTGAATTCTTCAGAATCTAAATTTAGATTTTTTGTCTTATTAATAAAAAAACAAGAAAATTCTACAATTCAAAATATTAATGATCAATTTCCACATTTTAATTTGAATGCATAAATAATTTAAAATGTCCAAATGTTTCCTAAACTATTCTTAGCTGAGGAAATGTGCATACCCTTTTGCAATGAAATAATTTTCTCCAGTTGATAAAAATTACTGTTATTATTATAAAGTGTTTAAACTGAAAAAAATTATAAAATCTGTTGTCCTATAGAATTATATATTTTTTTAGTGACTTTGGGATTTTTTGAAGATATTTTAATCCCACCAAATAAGCTGCTAGAATCTTCTCGTTTCGACGAAAATGAACGAGCTTGGATTTGGGAATACAGCAACCAAGAAGAAGGAGTAAAAACTGAACTTTTTTTGGACATAGGCATGTTTGGAAAAACTCCTCTTCAACAGTTTCTTCACATCGTTTCCATAACAATTTAACAATTTATCAAATTTTATAGGTATGGTTATTCAGTTTCGCGTTATTCAAGAAACGTTCACAGAAAGTTTACCCACTGGACCAAAAAAAGCAACTCCAGAGGCCGAACAACAACCAGAAACCACTACAGTACCATATTCTCTTGTAGTAAGTATAGCTTCTTTTTTTGGGAACAAATGTTTTCTATTTTCAATTAATTTTTTAAATATTGATAACTTTCAATTCGTAATGCAAACTTTTTCAATTTTTAGGGTGCCATAGATGAGATGGGTCTTGGGGCCCCTTCCTGGTGGGCGTGACACGAAATGACGCGAAAACCAGTTGTTTTTTGTTTATTTATATTTTATTTAATAAAAAAAAAACTTTGAAAAAACGTATATTTTTTTACTTTCGATCATTTTTTTTTTTTTTTTTTTTTAATTTTATATTTTCAAAAACCGTTTATACAAATTATCGAAAAATTTTGTTCAAGGGTCAAGGTGAAAAAAAATCTTTGAATATGGGTATTTTTTTTTAGTTGCGCTCATTTTTTTTTTTTTTTTTTTAATTTTATATTTTCAAAAACCGTTTATACTAATTATCGAAAAATTTTGTTCAAGGGTCAAGGTGGAATAGAAAAAAAACATCGTCGCTCATTTGTACAATACTTTATTATCATTGATTGGTGAACGAAACTCGTAATGACGGTGTGAAAACCAATTCGTCTCGGATCATTTCCAGTATTCCGAAATTATCAGTTCGTGAAATGTATTGTCCGATGTTTAACTTGGAATATTAAGCGGTTCGTATTACGCTTTCGTTTCTCGATAATACGCAGCGTTATAATTTTTCTTCAATTGACTGTTGAAAAATACTTTTTACGCAGCTTCGTCTCTAAACTCTGTATTTATAATTTTACAAAACGGATAAACGAGGTAACAGAAAAATGTCGGCAGAAGACGTGGAACGATATAAAATTCTGTAAGGAAAACTACTCGTAAATATAACAGAAACAAGCCGGTCACCCGGGAAAGCAGTGACGCGCGACACTGAACGGTATCAAAATACGGACTAAATACAGTTGTTCCTCAATTATAATAATTTCGTGAAATATTTTTTTGTTTAACAACATACAGTTTTGCCAGAGCAACTGGTACCTAATTTATTCTTACGCAGGATATCATATCTCGTAACTTTCCTACGTGTGCCGTATCTTTTGTTTCCGTCTGCTCGAGTCTTATGCTCTCTCAAGACAGAGTAGAAATGGTGAAAAGCGCGGAGACACTTCTAGTCTTTCACTCGATGATTAAACAACGGGGCAGGTGCTCTCGCAGGTAATCGAACAGTTCCCTCGACGTTCCCGGACAGTTTCTGGTGATAATTTAAAAAATTTTTAATTTTTTTAATTTTCTTGTATAAAACTCGAAATCTTGAAAGATTCCCGAAAAAACGTCATACGATTTTACAAATTCCATATGAGTTTTTTTCGTTATTTATGAGGCACCTTATAAAAAACCTTATAAGATTTAAATTTTACAAGGTCGCCTTTCATCAATATTTCGATAACTTAAAGGTCATGTCTAAGCATCTAAAAATTAGACAACGGAAAAATCTGAAATGAAAATTTTCGTAATATTTGATTTTTGAAAACTTACGTTAATTCGAGTTCGTGTAAGTGACGGAGTTGAATCAGACTGGACAAACCACTGCTAGTTAACAATGGACAACCTGAAAAAAGTGTTTCTCTCGTTAAATAACTATTTCTTTAACTTAAATTGCAACCAATTTTTGTAAGCATATATAAGTATTCGAAGTAGTTTTTACCTGCTACGGAAAGAACTTGAAGTGACCTCATTCCACATAAGTGTTGAAGCCCAAAATCTCGCAGTTGAGAACACCATCGCAGAAATAATGCACTCAAGGTCGCCATTGTCGAAATGTAACTTACGCCAATATCCGAAATATGTACACACCTGGAACCGAAAAATTTATTTCTCACTTTCCATTGGTCCGAGCTGCAATGAGTAATACGACGCTTTCGGAAAATTATTTTCTTCCACGATTTTCAAAATTTCCCAACGTTTTTTCACACAAAAAAAAAATGCCTCAAAGTTTTGTAACTTTCGATTTTGTTATCCCGAAAATTTCAGTTCGTGATTCATAGTTTGTAAAAGAGCTCCGAAATTTCAAGAGTGATGGTGATAATCCATGACTGTAATTCCGCTCTTACAGTGATCTATTTACGGTGACTGGAATTAATTAATTCACCTGTCCAACGTGAGCTCCTCCAAATGATTAAGATCGCAAGCTATGTACTCTAAAGCAGCGTCTGTAATCCTCGAGCACCAACTCAGGTCTAAGGAACGAAGTCTCGGGAGATTTTCCGCTATCAACTCCACACCGTCGTCCGTCACTTTACTGCAACCCGACAATGACAGTACTGTCAAGTTTGGCAGGGAGTGAACTGGAAAGAAAAATCAATGATTAGAAATTTTCTATGCCCTTCGCGAAAAATTTTAATATTTACGATATTTCGATCATTTCCTACATACCACTAGGGATGGGCAAGTACGCAACTGTCCTTTTCTCACTCACGAGAGCAGTCGTTTGGTGAGAGAGAGAAAGAGCAATAGTATCGCCCATCCCTGCATACCACTTGCTTTGGAAAAAAATACCCCCCCCCCCTCACCCTCCCCCTCCCCCTTTTTGACTCTCAAGTTTCAGAAAAAGGATTTTTATAAACTACGTTTTAGAACAGATCGATTTTTTCATTATATTATACAATCAACAAAAGTTATAGGAATCTCGTATGATTCTTACACTTTATATACCTATTCGATCGAGAATCGTACGTAGAAAATTTTTTAAGCCATAATTTAAAGTTGTCCAGTATTTATACAAACCATGAAATTGAAAAACTGATACCGATGTAAAAAAGACATAATAAATGTATAAAATCGACGAACATCGATTGACGAACTTGATAGCTCGTCATGCTGACTTATGTAATGATGAATTTCTAGTTCGCATATTCGCAAATTAGCCAAAGTTCATATATAGATCAAAAGTCAAAGGTCTTATAATGTTCACATTTGACATTCTAGAAACAAAAAAATAAAAAACATCGTCGCAACCGTACATCCTACGCTCACGGGTTTATGGTGAATTAATGATGCGAAATGAAGAACACAAAGAACTCTTGCAAACTTTTGTTCGACCCTGAGGCACGGTATACACGAAGTAACAATTTCGTTATACTTTTTTTCGATAAATCATTGAGAAAGTTCGTATAACACAAATCAAACTGTGAAAAGCGTAAAATGAATGTACATGAAAACATGATATTAATATATTCATGAATACATTTTCGTTCGATTAAATATAATTTAAAAAACCATTGGTATCAAAGATCTTTCAGAATTGTGATACAGTTGACGTGAATTTCCAAATTCATCAATTCCCAAACCATTTCAACAAATTCTAACTTATTATTAACCCTTATATGACACTTGAAGTTCAATGAACCCCAAACATATTTCAATTTCAAACCAATACATCACTCTTGTCGATAAACAATATTTTTCCAAACATATATAATTATTTAAATGTTCGAAGCAATTCCCGATGTTCATCAAATTACGATGAAAAATTGGGGGGGGGGGGGGGGGGGCAGCCCTTCGGGCAGAATTAAGCTAAAAACACTGAGAAAACAAACATGTTTCCCGCGGCAAGAAAACCCAAAGAAAAGGACAACATTTTCGACGTTATGTCATTACCGAAAGTTCCGTCGGACAGAAATTTCGATCGCGAATACCGCTGACGGTTGAAATCTAAATAAAGCGCTGTTACTTGGATAATTTTAGAGCGGTGATCAAAAACAATGCAATCTGGGTCTCGGGATGGATATCGACCTAGTGAAGACAAATGGGGTAAACTCCAAATGAGCCAATTCACTCGCAAGTTTATCTCAAAATAAGAACGAACGACTTTTCCTTCAGAAATAAGCTATCGATTACGTGTCGTCTTTATCGTTTACCGTGATAGTAATTCAATTTAGAAACGACAGTGTAATTTATTCAACTTTCGGAACGAGGAAACGAAATTAGAAGCAATAAATGAGCCCGAAACGGAATTTCGTGAGTTTGGATCGAGGACGTTTTCGCGACGCGGTTAGAAATTTGGCTTCTTGTTCGATTAGATTCTTGGCTAATTAAATTTAGTTCCAACGCTGTATTATACTCCAATTTTGTCAAGTCATCATATAATGATAATGATTTCTTATCAAACGGTGCGAAGAAGTAAAGTGTGAACCTGATCAATTTGGCACAAACAAGAAAAATTTTTCATGCCGAAAATTCCAATCACGTTCATTTTTAGACATGTTATAGAGTAAACCGAAACCTATGATCCACGTATTTTTTTACTGGCTCACAAACGGTTTTAAGGGTAGTTTCACCCCTTCAAAGTAGGGGATGTCAGAAGCCATTTTACTTGTAGATAATACCGTTGATGATCATTCATCCCCTATATGGGGGTAAAGTACCTAAAATCGCTTTCAACACCCTCTAATTTGGGGGAAAGGTGGTGTCATCTTAGACCATATATAGCCTAAGGGTGAAACCCTTGACACCGTGTTTCGATGAAAAAAATATGTTTGTGTACTCTGACACCTCTCAAAACAAACGTAATCGGAATTTTCGACCTGCGAATGTTTTCCTGTAACCACCTTTTGAATTTCCGAGTATTATTTTCCGGGCTGTAATTATCTGGAAATTAGGAAAAAATTAGAATACGAAAATTAAAAACGTTAAAACGTACCAATATTGACTATCCCGTGATTGGTCAACTCCCAGCAAGACTGGAGCCTGAGAATACTGAGCGAGCTGCTTTGTTTGGGGCTAAAGTATCCGAGAGCGGCGTCCGTTACGTGATACGCTTGCAACGAGAACTCGTAAAGGCTCGGTAAAAGCTGGGCGACCGCTCCGACAGCTTCATCCGCGACGTTTATGCAATCTGACAGCGACAGGGAAACGATCCTGGGCGTTAAGCATGCCCAAAGCCCAGCTTCCGTCACCTCGTTACATCCCGCGAGCTCCAACTCGAACAATCCCTGAAACGTCGATTGCAGATTTTCCGATTTCATTGGTTTTTATGGATTTAGATAATTCTTACAGGGATGTGCGAGGTTTATTTCTGCCTCGATTTTTATGAGAACCCTCGAAATTTTGTAATATTTTATAACTCTCACAAGATTTCATTTTCTTGTGAGGTTCACGATCTTTTTAAGGTTTTAATGAGATCGATATTAACTTTCGGTTGGTTTTCTCAAATACACTGGAAATGTTAAATATTCATTTTATTCATTTGTCAAACGCATTACTTGATTATATTCGAAATAAAGCAGAAAAGAAGTCGTTCGTTTAATATTTTGAGAAGGTTAAAAATGTACAAAAGCATGTAGAATTTATGGAATTGAGCGAAGCGAAAGTGAGCGCTGTAAAATTAACTGGAAGTCGATAGAATAATGTCGTTACTTATTACAACATGCGTTCAAGGCCGGAAAGCTCATTTATTGCAACATAAAATATAAAGCGTGCTTGTTTAAGCTTTTTAAAGCTTTCCAGGTAGTTTTTGAACTAAATATTTTTATATTTTCACCCTTCGAATTTTGGTTCTGTAGACTGTAAACTCAATTCAGTCTATTGCACTTTATACAGCGTATTGAATATTGAATCATATCGATTGAAAATTTTCGCTCGACGGTAGACGTAAAATGAACTTATAAGAAAAACGTAGTGAAAACCAGTTTTTATTTTTCAAAACCGTGAAAAATTGTATTTCATTCAGTTTTTAAGAATCATAAAAAGCTTGCAGAAGTAGACTTGCTTCTAAACTTCCACTTCACGCAGATTCGTAAATATCACATTTTTTTCTTTTTGTTTTTCATACTTCTGGAACTTCGGAAAAAAAATGATTATTCATTCGTACTGTTTTCGAGGTGTATATTTTATAAATACACGAATAATGAACATCAAATCTTTCAAAAGTAGTTCCAATACGTATGTACGTGATGTAATCCGATTAGTTGATTTCCATTAAAACTTTGGTGGAAACTTTACTATCTGATATAAAACAGAATTAATTAGTGCCGCCAAGCTGAATTTGTGAGCGCCATCGAAAGTTTTCGAATTCCCAAAAATTAATAGAATATTATAAATCACATAATTAATATTAATATATCATATTTCAACGTTTAATTGGAAAAAAATCATCAATAACTTCTCTGATCGATGATGTACGAATTTACTCAAAACTTCGATTTGCAAACATTCAACCTTATAAGCTTAAACGTCCATCAATTTCAAAGTTTCACTTAAAAAAAGACTTAAATTCTTACAGTGTGAGAATGCCAAGATTCACATCATTATATTTACGAATAGTAACACATCTGCACAGTAGGGTACTACATGTGTAATTTAAACAGTGTAAATTCCACCAATTCGGCCCTATTTTCCCTGCTAATTTGCACAGTAGAAGTATTTGAGTTTGTAGAATATTTTTTCCGGGGTATTACTTGCAAATGATCCAGGAGAGCTTCCAAGCCGCGATCCGTGATAGCGCAGCATCGAAGTGATAAAGAGTGAATGTGACGTTGGGCGAGGGGGAAACCGTGCGTCAGTTCGGGAATGTCTTCGTCCGCGGCGCCGAGAAGTACGAGGGAGTGGAAGCCTCTCCTGACGAGGGAGGCGTAAAATCGGGCGCGAGAGCTCGACGGCATCGCCCGGGTCTCGCGACACCTCACCACGGGCACCAACCCCGTCCACAATCGCGGTTTTGCGTACAAAATGTCTCTCCATCTTGTGCAAACCTTAAACGAATTTTCAAAAACTATTTAAGGACCGGGGCATTGTTTTTTATACACGATCGAGTATACCCTTTTGTCATTGAACGAAACTTTAATACAGTTTTCAAAAAGGTTATAAGACTTCGCAAATTCCTTATAAGGTTCTTCGTTTCTTATAAGGCCCCTTAGATAAAACCTTACACGTTTCTTTGGTACATTTAGAAGGTTTCATGAAAACGGATTATGAAGTTGAAGAATTAACTCGCAAATTCATGGAATTCTGAGGTTCTAAAAAGTTTTGGAAAAAAGATATGGTTATTCTCAAACTTTACCAATTTTTTATAATTATCCGAGATACCTGAAAATTAGAAATCAAATATATAGCGAATTTCGAAAATTGTGAAGATGTCAGTCATCTGGAAAACACTAAAATTGATAGAAACATCGAGACGATTGTTCTAAATTGCAAAAAACTGTATACGAGAAATTCCCAAAAGCCTTCAGAAATCTTCAAAATCTTCATATTTTCACAAATCAACACAATTCCTCAAGATTTATGAAAAATCTCACATATCATTGAAATTTCAAAACTTGCATACATTACTTCGAAAATTCCTAAAATCATAAAAAAGTTCTTAAAACTGCTTGAAAATCCACAAAGATAATTTCAAATTCTAAAAAAACCCTTCAACATCATCAAATTTTTCAAAAACTCCGAAAAGTTCATAATCTGCAGAAAAAGATCTACCTACATCATAAAACCCATTTTATCCGATTTCATCCCGCAGATCCGCGACTGGACCAAACCTTGATAACCCAAACTCTCCAAATTCCATTCAGGGTCAAAAAACGTCAAAATCATCAACAATAATCTACCTGTGCGAGTACTCGCCGTTCCGTCGAATTGAAATAGAGGAAAAAGCTCTCCAGGAAATGCTCGTCCTGGACCAAATGCTCCCAGGTCGCCGGGGGTACGTAACCACCCCTCCCGGCATCCCCGAGAAAAGCGTTTCTCGTTTTGTTCTTGGGGACGATCCTCGTCCTGCCCGATGTGCTGTTACTCAGAACTTTGTTATTGCCCATCGCGTAACTCGCGTTCACCGCCCCGGCCGCGTTTCTGTTCGGTTTTTCCGGCGCCGCGTTCGCGTTATTGCTACTCTGCAAGTTCGTGTAATTAACCCCGCCGCTGCTGCAAAAGACGTTCGTAACTCTTTCCATGACACTGGCTTTTCCTCCCCCTGCAATTACAAGGGAAAACGTCCTTGAAATCATCCCCTATTTCTCGTTCCCCTCCGTCGTTATGAAATTTCATACGCGTCTGACCCGACTCAGACTTATACTACTTGAGGGAGAGTTTTGAGAGCGCGCTCGATCTCGATCCTATGGAGTTTGCTCTTTTTTTGTTGTTTCGTTTCGAGAGTGAGGGTATTGCTTCTCGAATTTCGTGGTTGATTACGTTGGCATTTTTGGTGTCATAAACATTTGTTTATTTTGGGGTGGAAGTAAGTATACGAATTCGATGATTTTCGGATTTTTTTGGAACCGAACAAAGAAAAAAGTAGGTATATGCGATTTATCGATTCATTGGGAATTTGATCAATTAGAAATCTGATTAATAGAGAAATTAGTATTCTGATTAATCAGAACTGAATTGATACTAGAACAACTAGAATTTCGACATTTTTCCGTTTGCGATTCACGGAATATTAAAAGGCTCAAATTCCAAAAATTTGCAGGCAGACATTTTTGGCATTCGGACATGCGTGATGAAATCTTCAAGTTCAGTAAATATTACTTGATAATTCGAAAAATTGAACATATCGTAAATGGGAAAATTCGGAAGTATCAAAATTAAAAAACTTGAGAATTAAAAAATTGCAATGTAGACATCTAAACATCGAATTCAGTATTTTCGTACATAATCTGAATTTTAATTATATGTATAGGATATTTAAGTATATACACTTGAAAATTCAAGGTTCTGAAATTAAGAATGTTAATATTTAAGAATATTAAAATTCTTTAATAAAAATAGTATTTAAATTGCAAAGTTTCACATCCGATCAAAAAATTCGACGTTTGAAAAATTCGTATACGATCAAATTCAAAAATCCGTCATTTTATCATACCTCGCAATTTTGAATCTAAGATACGAACAATTTTCATTGTTATTCAGAATTGATTTTGATTGATTTATTTTACAAAATGCAGAACCAAAAGTTGGTTAGTTGGTTTGTTGATTAATGATCGCTAAATAATTGTATTTTCAATACGATTATTACGATGCAATAAGTTCGATTTGTTTAAAAATGATTTTTAGGTATTTCAAATTCTTAATTCGTATTTTTCGAGTTGTCTCGTACTAAATATCGATCTTTCGTTGTTGGTCTTTAAATTGCTAAGATTACCCGATGACTCGCAATAGAAATCAGTAGTCAGCACAAAATCTTTCTAAAATTAACCGAACATAATTATAGATATTGATTATCCTTCAAGTCCTTGAAAAATATGTTCGGTCTTCCCTCTAATTTCTAGACGTTTTTAAAGATTTTTGACATTTTAAAAAACTATTAAAAATTATTGCCCCATAATTACCCAGCATTTTCATGAACTTTCATAAATATTTGAGAATAATCCAAAATTTTCTGTATTTCGAAAAAATTTTTAAACGTATAAATTTGTTAATTACGAAATCTTGGAAATACGAATACTTCAAATTCGAATCCTAAAACGTTCATTCTAAAAATTCAAAACGTTCAGTATAAAAATGGTAGATTTTTGAAATAATGAATCTATAGTACTCGAAATTAAGATCGAAAATTGGGAAATTCATGCACATCGAAGTTTTCACAAGAAATGTTTCCATTGAAGAATTTGCTGTCAGAATATAAAATTCATAAATTCATATAATGATTCTAGAGTTTGAAAATTCCAGAATTGGAATTCAAAATTCCCTGCTCTACACAAATTCTGAACTCGAGACTCTTTTAAATTTCTAAATTTCTAGTTAGCAGAGGTAGAAAAATACAAATAACTTCCAGCTAGTCCAAAATCAATAAATCGACGAATTTCAAACCTCTCAAACACCATTCGAAATTTCCACATGGGCGAAACTCAATCAAATTACGAATCCTGAACTTAACGATAATTATTATACAAAATAGCCCACCACTGTCAAGATTACTCAAAATCGCATCAAAACTCGAGTTTCTTCAAGCCCGGAAAAGCAACCTCGCACTTGGCGAAAAAAGCCAACTTAGCGCGTGTCTAAACGCGTATCGAAGTGTATGTCCCGACTCGTCAATCCAATTATCGTCGGCCGCATCGAAACGCATTTGGGTCATGGCTCGAGTCGAAAACTCACAGCCAATTCCGGCGTTCATTCGATTGCCGACGCTAGATTTTCCATTAATGGCGCGCCGGGCTAATTGGAAAAGCCGAGCTTTCATTTCCTCCTGGAAATCGAGTGCCGGAAAACCCTCGGCACTTTCCATTTCCTCCCCCGCGAAAAAAAACACACCCCCATCATATACCATGGTGCTTGGAGGCCCGGAGTCCCAGCCCATTGATCCTCTTCGTCAGTTCCGCGCTCGCCCTTTCGACAACCCCTTGAGCCGATATCGATGACATTTTTCCACCCCCGCGATTTCACCTCCTCGCGAAAAATCCCATTGTCCCGACGGGGAAGCAGTGGAGGACTTTTTTTTCTATGAATGGAGTTTTAGCGGACTCGTGCAATCAATGCAATCGATACGACACTGCGATTCTTGAGCGCGACTATTCCGAGGGCTCTCAAACGAGTCGAGAGCGAAAAGAGAAAAGCTTGGAAAAGCTTCGGACTAATCGATACTCGGATAAACGCGAAATTTTCGGGAAACTGGCCCGGAGGGGATGTTTCAAGACTTTTGATTTAGCTTTTGTTTACGTCTGCAAGCTTTCGAGGGGATGAACGAAAAATTGAATGCTCCCGGGACTTTGGGGTGCGCGTGCACGCGGGGGTGGCTCTCGCGCCAAGACTGAATCGATAGGCTGAAACTCGGGACTCCCCACCGACGCTCGTTCCGGGCGTGCAGCGTGAGAGCGTGAGAGCGACGTCAACCCCCTTTTTGCGAATATGTGCACGCGGAACGCTGCACCAGGGGCGGCGCGGGCGGGGGTGACGTGTTTTTTTAATCGAAGGGTGGGTTTAGTGGTGTAAACAAGAGTACGCTTGGACAACCCTTGCAACTCTGACCCTTATAAGATTCTCGAAAACCTTTCAAGGTTTTTGGGAAACCCTAGGAACTCTGATTTTTGTGGAATTATAGAAAATTTTTATAAAAGTCCTTATAGAATGTCGGAATTCCTTATGAAATTTCCCTTCTTTATAAAGTGACCTTATGGAAGTTTTATAAAGGATTTCTCTCTTCATAAAAAGACTTTATGAAATCTTTGTACAACTTGGAAATCTTTGTAAGGTGTGTTTGCATTTTTATAAAGAATTATTAATATGCTCGTGCATATATTTAGCTATAGCTGAATATGATTTCAGTAGCACTTGCCTTCGGCTCGTGCAAAAAACTTCATATTCGTCAGAATATCATTATCTTAATAGTTGAGTAGTGAAGAATAATACTCCATTTCTACAAATTCGTCAACTTTTATTGATAATAAATGCGTGTACAAATTAGTTTTTAAAATTAATTCACATATTCGATGTCTTAATTCACCCGAGCTATAATTTATGTAATGATTACCAAGTAGCTTGAGACTGTTTTTTGGATCATTTTTTGGAAATCGGAAAATTGAAATCAGTCACCTAAACAGAAAGGGTTTCCAAAATTTTAAGATTGAAATATGTAAAATGTAAATTCCTCATAAATGGATTTTGCACATTCAGAAATCTGTGAATTTGGAAATACTAGTTACTTGGCATTCTTTCATACAAAATGCTGAAATTTCAAAAATATGGTTTTTCAGAACTCGTTGAGTTATAAACATTGGAATTCAATCATTGATCGAGTTCAGTATAATCTGGTCTGATTAATAAAGATACATGAAAATATTTGGCAATGTTCATAAATTTTACATTTCAAGTCTGGAAAGTATATCCTTGGAAATATTATACTTTGATAATTTTCAGAAATTCATATCTCTTTTTTCTCAAATTTTATTAATTCTACGATTTAGTGCCTTCATAGATCATCATCCAAAACAGCATGGAAATGAGATGTCACAATGTAAATAAAACTAAACAAATAAATTCCAACGTAAAAATTATGTATTCAAAACCGTTTATACAATCGCGATATTTTGTGCCTCATAAATACTCTCACGCAAACTCTGTAAATTTCAATAAGCCAAAGCTCTAATTTCCTGCGTAAAAATCAGTTTCACAAAACTCGCTGATCGGAACTGTTCAAGTTTCCTTGGCCTTTGTTGAGTTCCGAGATGCACAACCAGTGACCTTCCGAGTTCTCTCGCCACAGAGACACTTTATTGTCCCCTCCGCTGACTGACAAAATACCTCCCGTCAAAGACCAACTGACGTTCCAAATGACGTCGTCAAAAACGTGCAAAATATTCGACGACCAATTTATGTAATCCGTGCTGGTCCAAACAATGACACGACGATCTTGAGAGCAAGAAGCGATAGCGGCTCTCGCCGGTCCAACCACCGGGGCCCAAGCGACGTCTCTCACCTAAAAAAAAGAAATCGACATTAATAAATAATGGAAGATGAAAACACTGTAAGCATTTTTTAAAATTCTCAAGACGTTGAACAATTTTACATCCAACAATTTCTAAATTGATTTCATACATAATTTTTTATAGATTCTAAAAAAAATTATATAAAAAAAATATTGACAAAAAAAATGTATGAAGAACAAATAATGTTACCCAATCACTGTGTCCTTCAAGTTTATTTTCTTCGACCCATCGGTCATTTTCCTCCTTCCAGATTTTCACCAAATTATCGCATCCTCCAGTTGCCAATCTTTTGATGGGCGTGCTTCTGTGGCCCACATTGTTTGATTCTACTGAAGTTTCAATAGCTGGACACCAACTGACTGCATTGCAACCAATGGCATGTGCGTTGTTAATTTTCTGCATTTCCCAAGTGTCACCTCTGTTAATAAGAATGGAAACGGAACCGTCCGAACTTCCACAGGCTAAAATAAGGCCGAACTCATGAGGTGCCCACGATACGGAATTCACCGATGATTCGTGGCATGTGTGCTCGTATATTTTTGTCCATTCTCCGAGCTCTTTCCAAATTATGACTTTCCTGCGAAATATTAAAGATCAATTTTAATTGTGAGAACTTCCAAAAAATGATAAAAAACATTTGAAAATACATTTCTCCACTCCATTTAAACTCTAGAACCTTTAAAAGTGAAATATTTTGGAAATTTTATCAATTTTAAATACTTGACATTTTCCAAGTCATTGGAATAATGTTTTGATTCCAGAATAAATTGATTCAAAATAAATAAGCCAATTCATGTATACAATTTACAAGTCGATGAATTTCAAAAACAAAAACTGACATTTAAGAAAACCCATAATACATTTGTTCTAAAAGATGTCATTGCGTCGACTGAAAAATAAAGATCCAGACATTAGTGAATTTTCCAGAGTTATTAAAACTCCAAGGTCGGTAATAACCCTGATAAAGATAGACAAAAACAACGTTATCAAGTGAACCAAAACAACCTGTCGTAACTGCAGGACGCAAGAATATTCCCGAATTTGGGGTGTGCCCACGAAACCTGCCAAACCGGGCCAACGTGTGCCTTCAAATTCGCGACTAGACTTTGCGATCCGTTTTTCAAATCGAAGATCTTCACGGAATTGTCACTGGAAGCTGTCGCCAATCTCAGGCCATAATAGTCCATTTCGGCGTCGTGAATCATGTCCTCATGACCCGTGTCTACCGTATTTTGGAGGGTCACCATTTTTTCACACTTCTATTGTTTTCTTTGAATGTTCTATTGTTATTACTATGTAAACAAACGTGCAATATGCAATTTTCGCACTAGTTGTACTGTTTTACTTAAAAATTGAGGTTATGTTTGTTTTTTGGTTTAATGACGTGGAATACATCGATGGTATCGATAACATCGACCTATCGAATATCTAGAAACACGCATGAAGCGGGCAATTCGAATATTTATTGTATCATACATTTCATTTTCACTTTTTCACATTTTCACATGTTCCAGAATTCGAAAAGTAGCTCAATCTGTGTATATTATGTAAAAATTTGATAATTTTAGGGTTATTAAATTTGAATATTATGATTTCGAATATATACTTCCACTTTCAAATTTATAACTTTTATAATTTTCATTTTACACTTCACATTTAGTGTTTTTTTTATTTGTATTTGTTACATAAATTAAATAGAAACTTGATTTAAATTGCAATTCAAAAAGCGTTATCATTACATAACTCTACTTTTTGCAGGGAGGTAGGATCTAAATGTAAAAAAGATGTGTCACTCACAAAATCACTCAAGACTAAAAGTTTATTGAAGTGTAAACTATAAAAGCAGTTTAAATACTACATGAGACGTATTATAAATATAATATTATGTTCAGATTCACGATTGTTTTGTACTTGTCAGTCATCATCAATAATTTACACGCTGTAACTTTTCTCGCGCCATAAACATACACATTAATATTATTCTACACAATACAAAGTATTGCTTTTTTTCTTAACTTGGAATTAAAACGACCACCCCAAAAGCAAAACAACGGGGGCATTTCACCTGAAATTGGTTAAAAAGTCGACAGCATATCTATGAGCTCTTAAGGCTTGCTCGGATTATTTGCCAAACTATGAGTAGCACAGTAAAATCGACGTTTTCGACGAATAAAACAATGTCCAAGTCAACTTGTCAAAATTACTTTCCAACGACTTTGAGAAAGATGTAAAATGTCTCAACAGTATTAACATTTTCACAGCGATTTTCAAAAACTTGCGTGACGAATAGGCGCGACTTGGAAATAACAACAATTTATGTATAAAATATATATGTACAGATAAAATTGCATTTTCCTAGAGTGCATTTAAAATACGAGCGTTCGGTAAGTACGTGTTACCATTGGATTCCGTGTCATAATTGAAGAAAAATTCCATGAATGATGATGAGAAATATGAAGAAAGTGCCATGCTTGTCCCTAGTTGCAGAAACAATATTACAAATCATGAATGCTGTGACGCTGTTGGATCATGAATACTCGAGCATTGATTCCGAGTCCTCGGTTGCTTGTGCATTGGCCACACTGGCCACGCTCGCTTGTTCCAGCACTTGCAACAGCTTTTGCATGTCCATGCACTCGCTCGCGTTATTAATACTCCTTTCCAAGGCTCGAGCATAGGACGTGCATGTTCGTCCTTCGTGGTCCAAACTCTGAGGGTTTGCTTTATGCTGAAAATAGATACATCAAATTGTTAAAACGCAATTTAGCTCTTTCAGTGAAGGCTTCTCTAATTTTGGGTCATTATGTTCTCATAGTCCCATATAAAAAAAGTTTCAGTACCCAAATAAGAAGTTGAGCCATGGCCAAGTTGCCAGTGGCGCACGCAAGATGCAAAGGAGTTCGCAAATCTTGGTTGCTCACAGTAGCATTGATGTCGTCATAATTGCACCTCGTCAAACACAAGCTGAATGCGCGCATGTCGCTTCTGAAAATAGTTTTTTTAATGCCGATCATTATTCATAATTCATCATTATATACAATTTGTAACAATTATTATTAATTATCAATTTACCGGCAAACAGAGTCGATAAGGAGTTGGCCAAGAGGAATCTGAGGGTTGATGGGCGGCAAAAAAGCCTTGTCCTCGTATTTCCATCTTATCCATTGCTCTTTGTCGTCTCGAGGTGAGTCGCAAGTGGGCTTTTGCTTCCCATCCAAGTTATACTCCCACACGCTGTTGACTATGTCATTGCCCAATGCCAGCATAACGCTCAATTGACCAGCTCTGAAAAGAATGTTCAATTTAAATTCATCTATAATGCTCTCAGCAATCTTTATCATTTTCATAATATTCAAAAAACGAATTTCTCTTATAGCTCGTCTACTTACGACCAGTCATCCAGGTCTAATGACCGAACTTTTGATATATGAGAGCCCAAATTCCTGTGAATTCCCGAACACTCGATGCACATTAAAACTCCAAGATTGAAACTTGCCCAGTCTGGATCTATTGAACAAATAACGAAAGTTGTACACGCCAATAATTATCAAACAGTTTAAAACCACTCGAATTTATGAAATTTGTTGACCTCTTTCTATGAAGCGAAAATTTTCCCTTACTGGAAATTTTTGTAGATCTCATGTATGAAATGGAATTTTTCTTGTAGATTTTTTTTTTTCGAAAAAACTTACTAAGCGCATTGCAGTCAACGCAAGTATCATTTCCAGGTACTTTATTCTTGATGCAGTGCATTTTGAAAGCTTCGGTCTTCGTTCTCTTTTCACCGTCGCTGTTCTGCAGACTGGAAAATATTTGTTGCTGAATCGCGGCGATCCAACTGTCGCGATCTTCCTGACTGTTAGCTTCAAAATGCCACGTTTTGTTTTCCAGCGATATGATGCAGAATTCGAAACTGTCTTCTGGGAAACATTCAAACTGGGATATTAAGCATTCCAAGTTTTCAGGTAGTGTTTTCTTGAGTATCAAATGTAATAATGAATAGTCGAGTGGTGGGCGTAGATGGAAAAAAATATAAAACAATGTACCAACGAGCTCACCTGCACCGTGAGCATTTGAAGACTTCGAGCCTTTCGGCAGTTTGTTGCCAGGCACCTTGACCGTCACATACTGCAACACGATTTCTTTCCCGTTTGTATCATTCATGTAATCCTGCAACGTAAAAAAAAGTCGCTGGTATCCCGTAAATTTTCTTGAAAAATAAAAAAGTTAGAACCTACGTGCAAACTCGAATGATAAGTTAATCGCCCATCTTCTAGCAGAGTCACATATTTCTTTTTCCATTCTTTCAGGGACTTGCTACTCCGCTTGAATAAGTAGCCCTGTTTGACCGGTATTTCTCTCCCGACGCCCATTTCTCCCATGTATTTTTCTTTCTTGGACGGCGTGAACAGGTTGGATTTTCTTCGAAATTTCCTGCAAAAAATTAAAAAATATCTTATAAAAACAAGTGCACGAGTAACGAGTATAACTTATAAGAACTGCGGTTAATTACCTAACAGTTGTAGGGGTCAATATCGCTGGGCGAAATTCGGCAGCATGGTTTTGTACATACTGAAAAGTATCATTAGCCGCTAGTGAGCCTCCGTCGTTGTTGTGCGCATTTCGAATAGCACCATGCTCGTTTTTTTCAGCCAACTGTAAAAAAAATGGTCATGGTTTTTACTCGTCATCTCAAGCTAATCTACCGATTGATTTGATGATTGACTTACACTCATCATCATTTTGATGGGACTAATGCCAGCGGCTTCAACTTGTTTAACATGTTGCTTGGCATGCTGCGGCTGCGAGTTGGCTATCACAGGCAATGTATCCGAGTATTTCGCTACCTCATTTTCTGTCTGCACCACCACCACGTGCTGTTGGCTGTTGTTGTTTCGAGGATACTTGTTGCATGTTTTTTGCATCATTTTCTGACACACTGTAATTATTTATTTCGTGAGACTCTGTTTTCTCCATTATTTATTGAAAGTAATAGGATTTGAAATTTTCAATGTTTTTAATTTATTCTTTTTTTGAAAAGATTCTTTTTGTCAATATTAGCCAAAACTTCTACAATTTTACAACCAATTGACAAAATTTTGTATAACTGCAAACATTTTTTATCTTTAATTTTAATTATGGAAAACTAATTTGTATTAATTAGTACAATTTCTCAAGTTGAATCAAATCTTATAAGGTTGAGGTTGCAAAGCAGTTGTAATTGGCATGCGATGATACTCACGCACCGTCTTGGAAAACACGCTCCACGTTCAATCCATAAATGGCGCAGGTTTCATAATAGTGGCACCTCAAGTCACAGGCGAGCTTTCTTGCCCTCGCATCTTTTATGGTGCGAGGATTGCCGCCGTTTATAGAATCTGCGCGCGTACCAGATTCATCTCATTATACATAATGATTCATAAAAAAAATGTTACCAACATTTTCATCGAAAACTTGAAATATTATTCATGTTATTGATTGTAATGCTTGTATAGAAGAATTAAAAAATTTGCGTTGTTTGTAAGATTGTTGAAAAACAAACCTTGGACTCCAACAAGGATTTTTGGTACATCCGACATATTTCTGTATGAGCACATTTTGCTGTAGTAAGCGCACACTATGGAAAAACTTTCTTCGCTCTCGAGGCTAAATACCAGAAGTACCGCGTCTATCCAAGCAGAAAACTGTAAAATTTGCATTCGTCAGTTTGCATTCATTTGGAAATTCACTCAAACTGGGAATTTTGTATTCTCAAACAAACAAAGAATTAGAACCATTTTACAATTGACGGTTTAAATATGGCTTACACTGATTTTTTTATATATTCATTTCGTTATTTCGAGTTGTAGACAGAAAAATTCTATAACTTTAAAAATCAAACAAAAAAACGTATACACTCGATGTTTTCATCATTTTGAATGTTATCATTTTTGAAATTTGTCAAAAAATATGTTTACTTTTATGAATTGAAAAATTTCATTTGTTTATAAATAAAGTTGTTTTTTATAATAGACATCCTGGAGAAAAAAGACCCCAATTTATCAAACACCAACACTTGACATCATTTTTTAATACACCAAATTTTCTAGAACGAATTTTTTAATGATATAGTTTATCAATATTTAATACTGTTTTATCAATATTCTGAACATTGTAGAAAGCACACAGAGATAAGACTAGAGTTTTTAGATCTTCGTCTCTTTTAAAACACACATGATTTAAAAGATGAAAAGTTTGTTGGAAAATTATCTGTGAATTATCAACATTCTGGAGATATATGAAAATTGATCAATAATTGAATCTTACTACACAATAATAAATCCTGATTGAAATTCCAACTATTGTATTATTGACATCAATTAATAATAAGGAAAATGATCACTTTGCAAGTACAAGTTGCAAATTTCAACACAATTTTGAGAGGTGAACATAATTCTAAAGGTTTCCTGATAGCTTTAAATGATGCATTGAAATGTCAAAAATTGTTCATTACACTCAAAAAATTAACAAGCAATTATCAAACATCGTATGTCTGAAAAATAGTACCTGTGATTCGGGCACACCTCCTTCATCTCTAATCAAGAGCAAGTAGCTCTGATCGTCAATCAAGACTTGTTTCTTGAACCTTCCACCCTCGGGAGATTCTTCATGCATAAAAGAGCCCGTCAAATATCGATGCACCAATGCCGATTTACCAGAGTCGGACGAGCCAACAATCCCCAGGTGCAACTCCGCTACATCTCTGGAAAGCGTCCACTCGTGGCTATTTACAAATGAATCTGCCAAAAAACATTCAATTTTCAAATTGTAGACATATTTTTACCCAACACCATGAAAAAAATGCGTACTTCCTCCTGTGTTGCAATTTTTTTTACGCAATTTTTCCAGGCGGGCTGGATCATGGGACATGGGCCTGCCGTGGGCCCCTTATTATCAAAATAAAGAAAGGAAAATATTAATTTATAGAGCACCTTCTATCGCAACGACATGTTCACGAATCTGTTTGGCGATATGGCTGTCGGAAATCAAATCGATCAAGTCGTAAATGGCATAAATTGAGGGATGGACGCTCTCGAAGCGCTGGATTTCTTGGCGAATAGCGAGCGACGGCTCGTGACTCTTTCCCGCTGCACTTGTCGTCGTCGTCGTCGTCATTTTGCGGTTTTTCTTCACTCCGTCGCGGATACATGCACTTGCATACGTAATTGTTATGTAAACAACAACAAACAATCAACAACAACAGTGGGCCGCCGACTGATGCCGACTTTTCCCTCGATTGACATTATCGCGACGCAGCCGAGCTTATCTTATCGTTCTCCTCCTCGACTTCGATTTTTTGCGTCGCCTTCCAACAATTTTCAACACGCATTTTTGGGAACTTGTTTCTTTTTCATTATCAACTATTTTTGCATTGTCTGCATTTTTCTCTACTGCAAAATTGCCATGTTTTTGCGCGACACATTAATTGGACGCATACAACCGCCGCGCACTTTGACGTTTTTTCGTGAATACATTTAGTTAAATACACATATTGCTTTAATTGCAATTGCACGTATCATCAGTAAAGAGTATGCAACACTCGAAAGTATTATATATTCGGCATATAAAATATGCAAATTTTACAACTCTTGTAGTGCGTTTTCATGTACTTGAATGATGCATTGAAATTGAAGGCGTGTTTATATGTACGTGTGACATAATCCGATATATATATGATGTACACATATATATGCAGCCAAAACGTTTATCACAAATTGTCAGTTTGAAAAAACAGGAAAAAACACAGGTAAGCCGAACAAATTTCGATATTTATCAAAATATATCACTTTACTTAACAAAAGAAAATTTTTTGAGTGTTGAATTAAATCCGCTTTGTGAAATTTAAGGTAAGAAATGATTCACGATAAGGCTGATCTAAAAAATCCGCAAAATTGACAATAAAGTTAGGTTAAGTGTGAATGAAAATGTCAAACTCGAATAAGTTTCCAAAAAATTCGTTATTTGTCCAAAAAAAAGCGGTCATTTTATTTTCTAGGAACAATTCGATTATAATTGTTCACATTTTGATAAATTTACTCAGTTGGCTGAAGCCAGTGTTATTTCTTCTTTTTTTTTTTTTTTCTTGATTCTCAGTTCAAAGGTCTGTTCACTATATTTTTATCATATTTTTGATTTGATGTTTAATAACAATGTAAAATGAAATTTCGTAATGTGGGAAGTATAATTTATTTGTATACTATTACTATGTTACTACCTTAATTTTCATTTTTTTCGTTTCTGACTAAAATTGGTAAATTAACCAATATAACTAACAGGCTAACAATTACAAGTAACCATATCAACAGTAAAAAAGTTTAAAATCAATCCAAAATGTAATATAAAATTATGAGCAATTGGAGGAATTGTTACTTATGAACAGCAATTTTGGAATGCTAATATTGATAATTTGTCTAATTTTACAGGACGATGACCAATGAAGTGTGCAGTGCTCTTGGTATCGACCGAGTCGATATGCGAGGAAAAACTATGTTAATTGAAGAACAACACGGCAGCGATGCAAATTTCATTATCAATTCTGTGATAGCTTCGTCACTCGAAAAAGGACAAGGGATTGTTCTTGTGCTTTTTCACAACACTTTTGACCATTACTACAATATTGGTACATTTTTTATTTCAGATTTCGCTTTTTTTCTGTAAAAAATTGTAATTTGCAAAAATTCATCAGTTATTTGGAACAATTTGATCTTACTTCCAGTTGTCAAATAATTTTGTTTTTCTCACCAAATACAATTTCATGTATCATAAGAGATTAAAATCTTATTAAATAGAATATTGAAGATGAACAATTCGGAACATTTTAAACTGATCATTCTTATTTAGAAAGTTGAAGTATATCAGAATGCATCATCCCAAAAACTTGTTTAATATATTTCTTTCCAAAAGTGAATAACATTGAATAGTTTTAAACAGTGATTTAATTGAAAAAATTTAAACGTTACCAGGAATGAAATTGGGCTATAATCTAAGAATCCTCCAAGAACGAGGCCAAGTATCAGTAGTTGAACCTATCAAGTTGATAGAACAAAATATCCAAGACTTGGGGAATGATTCAGTGGACGCTTCCAGTGTGTACTTGAATGCTTCTCGTGTACAAGAAGAATTTTGCGGCCTAGACTGCATGAAACTCAACGCTGACTTGGTGCGCCAGTTGTTCGTCCCGATCAAAAGCCAATGCTCCGAGGTCCTTAAAACTTATCCCTCGGTCACAGTTATCATTGATGACCTTAGTCATTTGTTCGACATTCAGTTGAATCTCAGAGATGTTTGGTTTTTTGTTAGGTACGGAATTGCTATTACTAGAGTACGTCAATATTTTCAAACCATTTTAAAGTATTAAAAATGATTGAAAATGCAGAGTTTTAGTGGAATCTATGAAATCTGGAAAACTTGAATTTTTAATGCATTTCTCCATGCAAATTGTCGAGTTTTTCAAACTTGTTTCAAATGTTTTAAATCTGAAATGTATATGTTGCAGGTATTTAAAGTCTTTGATGGAATTCAATCCGTCGCTGACAGTCTGTATTTTGACCCATACATACAAAGCTGATCCAGATTCTTGTCAACCAGACTTGATAGCCGTTGGCCTAAAACACATGTCTCAACTCATTGTGTCTGTGGAAGCGTTAACTACCGGATCCGCCATGAATGTTTCGGGAAAAATGTCGGTCATCTGGAAACATGACTCGGCCAAAAGTAAACACAATTTGACTGACAAAGCTTTGTACCATTTCAAACTAACAGATCGTCAAGTTAAAGTGACCTCACCAGGAAGTGCCGATTTTCAATCGTAATCTTGATGAATGAAATTCTAATTTTCCACATGGAGTACCTACAGGTTATGAACCACAATTTTCTCATGTCCAACCTTGAAAATTCGAATTGTTGGTCAATTTTTGAGAATTTAACATGACTGGTTGCATTTTAAAAAATATTGTAACACTTCGTTGAAATCAAATTTATTGTTTAAGGAAAATGTTACATAGTCAATAATTGGCGATAAATTTGAACTTTTAAGTTGGAATATCGGTACAATTCCACATTTTTTGCATTTAAAAAATGTTTAGACTAAAACTGAAATGGTCCAAAACTTAGCACAGTATTGTGAGACGAAAAACATTCAACTGGCTTTCAAAGTGCAATTAAGCTGTACCGTCGAAAAACTGTGATGACCATGATGAAACAAGCATTTGTGTAATTTATAGTTATAGGAACTCGATGCATTTACAAAATGAAACATTCGATGAATTTATATAAGTGGAGTGCAAATCCAAAGTTTAAGAGTAAGAAAGTCCATTTGATTGTCTATTTTTTGATTCAACACTCAAGTGCTGAGTTTTAACAGAAAAAAACTTGAGATTGTTTTTTCAATATTTTCAACACCTGTATAGAATTTTTAAAAATCACGATTGAATGTAAAATGAAAGGAATCTGATACATTTTGTACAAGGAGGTGTTAACGTATCAAGTGTTAGTGTAAGGTTATATTTTTTATGTGATTTACGTGTGCGTAGATTATTCAATTGGTGAGTGTAAAATTGTATAGAGCAATGTTCGAAAAAGGGATTCGATAGAAAAATTTTCTTGTACAGGCGTTTTGCAAGTTTTCAAATATAGCTATTTGATATGTTGCTATTTCAAGTTTTTCGTATTCTTTTCTTTTCAAATTCATCGTCAATGTGCGTACGAGCAGAATGAATATAGCATCTACCTTAATTTAAAGCAAATTCAAGTATTCAATACTTGAATTTATAGCAAATTCAATTCAAGTATTCCATTTTTTAGTGTCCTGAAATTTAAATTTATTAATCAAAAATAGAAATTACTTCCGAAACTGCTGACGTTTAAGTAACTTTGATGGAATATAAATCACTCGGCGAATAGTTTGAAAATTTGTGGCAAGTAAGCAAACAAAAAGCATGCTGTTTTTTATTTTTTGAAAATAGTATGGAAAATGCCTGAACTTTTTATCCAATCGTGGCTGACTTCAATGTGAAGTTGACATTAGGTTTTATTGTTTTAATAAATCCTATAATTTATTATTCCGTTGTTTTTACAATATTGCAAGTATGGGCATCAATCAAACTCTTTACGATAAACGCGGAGTACGCTGTTTCTACAAAATAATGCCAGAAGAGCATGAAAAAATAAAAATAGTCTGCCAAGAAATCGAAAATAATTTGCGCTTCCATGCAATCGAATTCATGACTAAGTGAGAAATTCCTCATTCGTTTATTTTAACCGCTTCACTTAAAATTTGCTAAGACGTGTATGGTAACATTTTAAATACATCTCTCAACTTCGCGCGCGCACGTTTCCTCAATGACGACGATTTCGCGGTTCAACATATCGTCACGGTGACCATGTTGTCTTTGAATAAGATTGTATATTGCTGTGATCAATTGTCATTGATGTTTGGTGGATGTTTGGTATAGAGTGGGATACACAATACGAATGTCGAATTTAAATATTTTCTTTCCAAAAAAAAGTGAAGAAAAACAAGGTTAATCGAGAAATCGAAAATTCACGCACGTCAGTTATTACAACATTTGATGTTGGTAAGTGCTATAAGTGCTAAGTGCTATAAGTAGACTTTTAATGTTACAACATCGCAAAGTAGTGTGGTGGTCGGTGGATTGACATTTTTGGTTTGTTTACAGCTTAATGAGATTATGTTATTTTTGCGTTTCTCAGGTCTTATATTGATAAAAAATGCAGAGCGAGGAGGATTCAAACTATCCGAATGATATTATGGACCCATTGGCGACTAATTCCGATCACCATGACAGTAATAATGGTATGGTGCAGATTTTTGTTATTTCAATCTTGTTCTAAAACAAGATTTCAATTGGAATTTTATTCGATAGCTTTATGTATATCGCAGATTCAAACATTCGATTATTGAAAAATTTCTAAATCCGCAGATTCAGATTCTTCTCATTCTTTGAAAAATTTTCCGAGAAAAATGCAAATGTCCCAAATAAAACATGTTTCAAGTTCTCAAATTTTTTTTTCTCTTTCAGAACCATCAACAAAGCGCAGAAGACTATCAATCGATGAAAAACTCGAAGTCATTGCACGGCTTAAGAGAGGCGACAGTCGAGCCAAAGTCGCTTCGGATTTCAAAATCGGTCGAACAACGGTGTTTGATATAATGCACAGCGAGCACAAACTGCTGCAAGTTTTGAAACAAGAACAATCGAAAAATTCGACCGACAGCGAAATTGTTTCTTTCACCCCGCGAAGACGAGTCACCAATTATCACAACGACGACCTGCAGGCCGAACTTTACGAATGGTACTCGGAAAAACTCAAGGTGGCCGAAAATGTGACGACTCTGATGTTGACCAAACAAGCAGAAAGTTTGGCTGAAAAATTTGGCGAGAGCGATTTCGAGCCGACTCGTACTTGGATGCAGCACTTCAAACGAAAATACGGGATAAGATTGAAAAAAAATGGCGCTGACGATTTTAACGAGATTTTCAAGGTTGATCACACAATCAGCGACCCATGTTACGGTTAGAAATTATTGAATGATAAAAATCAATTTCTTAGAAGCTACAAAAATCAGAAAATTGTTGTGGAATTTGTCAAAAGCATTCTTTCAATGTAAGGATTTGGATGACTTTAAAATTCAGCTTTGATTTTTTTCCAGATGCCTTGATAGATATCATCAAATCCGGAGGGTACGACCTGGAAAATATTTACACCATGGACGAAATGGGTCTCCACTGGAAAATGCTGCCAGAAACTTTTGTGTGGGACGCGAAAGAAGACATTAAAGATAATCGAATATCCCTTTTCCTCTGCGTAAATGCCACGGGATCTCACAAAGTTCCAGCCACTGTTGTAGGGACCCAAAAGAAACCTCGTTTTTTTGACAATACCGTGTACAATCCCGACGTTTTCCCAATCAATTACTTCACTCGATCTTCTTCTCGGATCGATTCAAAAACAGTTTTGACTTGGTTCAATGAAACTTTCATTTCCTCCATCATCGAGCACCAAAAGAAAACTGGGAAAAAAGGAAAAGTCCTCTTGCTGGTTGACTCCGCTGTCATTCATACTTCTTGTTTCGAGAATTTAGCAGAGCTTCTGATCAACGACGAAATCAATATCAGGATTGGTGTAGTGAGGTGGGAAAAAATATCTCATGTTTTTTTTACAACTTGTAAGAATTTCCATGATTTTGATAATCACAAAATTCAATAATTCTGACGCAAGCAAAAAATTTTGTGTTGCAGCAAAAAATTCGGCCCCCTCCCCCTTTACCCAAGGATCGTATCGTTGTTGAGGAAAAACTACCGAGCGTCTATGATTCATCGGTATTTGATGGCCGATGACTTCGCTATGCTCATCGAATCGTATGAAAAATTCACCCTCAAAGACTGCCTTTGCATATTGGCCAATGTTTGGGAAAACATGAGCATACTGGAAATCCAGAGGCTTTGGCAGCAAGTTTTCCGCCAAAACGAGTTGACAGTTTTGGTTAACAAATACCATTTGAATTTCGACGACCACGAAATTGAGAAAGATTTGACCTTCTTCGTGGAAGCGGTCAGAGCGGTTTCTGGTTTGAGGGAAACAACGGAGGACGAAGTCAGGCGATGGCTGAGGTTCGACAAGGACGATTTCGGTTACCAGGAAGTGGATTTTTCTATAGAAGAAGACCACGTCGGCGGGGGTAACGAAACTGGACCTTCGCATCTCGAAGCGTACGAAGCGTTGACAGTCGCTTTGAAGTGGTTCGAGAAGCAAAAGGAGACGGGCAAGTTGTCGATAAATCGCTTGAAGAGGATCCAAGATCTGGCGGAAGCCAAGGCTATGAAAACGGCCAGTCGTTACGGAGAAGATTCCTTTGAATAAGTTTAATTTAACTTGAGTTTATCTTTTTTATGTGTAAAAAGGTATCAATAATAATAAATTTTGAAGCCAAATTATAAGAAATGTGAATTTTTGTGAGTCTTGAGTTTTTACATTTGCATTTTTTTCATAAAAATGTACTGTCAATTTTTAAAGTCACTAGAATTGTAATTATAAGATGATGAATGTGTTTGTTTAATTTGTCAAGTTTGTAGAAATTTTACGATTGAACGATTATTGTATAGAGACGTTCAATTATTACTATTGTTTGTTTATTTAGCTTTTGCCGAGTCCATAAAAAATACACGAAGTATTTCACTTCGGAACCCCGTCAGACTTTGATTGTGGATGCAAAAACGATCGCTATTTTTTCCTTAATCATCGAAGCAATGACTTATCTGATGATGGATTATTACAACAAAATAAAAAAATTCGACAGATTCATTGGTTACATCGCGATGGTCCACAAAGACATGAATCTTGATCAGAAAGACTTCAATGTAGTTTTCAATCAATTGGAAAAAAGTTGATGAATTCTTGAAACTGACGATTCGCGTTATTTTCATGCTTAGAATTTCAGCAACTACTTCCTTGGTTATCTGGTGAAAGTAAACCCGATTTTGATGGATTCGAAATGTCAAAAAATATTGAAGAAATATTTGTATTGCATTGAAGATGAAATCTCGTCGCGAATGGAAGAGTATCGGGAGTTGGACAAAATATTTTTGGATGAGGAGAAACCGCGATCGGTGATCAAATAATAATTTCCGTGTTTAAATAATTATCTAATGGTTTTTTTTGTTTTGTTAAAAAAGCCTTGCTGAAAGTACCAAAACTTGTTCAATTTTTTCATCGCAGTTATGCGGCAATATTTTGCCAATGAATGAAACCATTTTTGGCCACTCGTTGTTGCATTGGCAAAATAGAAAAAAAGTATGGAATGACAGAACAGAAAGATGGAGAGAGATTTCCGGTTTGTCTTTGAATTTTGAAAAGTCGTGGGAAGAAGAAGAAAAAATAGATCGAGGGGATGAAGCTCATGATGAAGACAGTTTAATCGGAAAAAATGCATCTCTGGAATCTTACATGGTTCAACTCGATAATGAGGTAAATTCCTTGATCATATTATAATGCTGAAAATTTTCGCTCATACTGGTCTAACTGTTCCTTCAAAAATAAAAAGTCCACTACTGTGACAATACGTTTTCCAGCAAAAATCTTACGCATCATATTCAAGTCACGAAAAAACTTCAAATTCCCAAACCTCACAGACTCCAAAAAATGAAGAACCCCGAGATTCCCAAGTAAAAACGACTCCTCGAGAACGACGTCGCACCAGAGCACTATTGCACACGATCTCCCAAGATTCGAAGTCGTCATTTTCGGAAATAAAAGATGACGAAGGGTCAAAAATCACATTCAAAAATACTGCCCGTGAACGACGCAGAGAAATGCTGCATAAATCAACAACCCCCCAATTACCTATTCCATAAAAGAGAACTACGAATAATAATAATAATAAAAAACAATTATTTATTTAAAAAACGCTTTGAAAGAAACCGACTAACAAATTACAAAAATCATTCCGAAACTCGCATTTTTCACAGGCTGACTTGACCGTCTCGAAAAAAACATACACACAACTTTTAAATCCTATATAGTTACAAGAATGGACGTGTATGTATAACGATTCCGAGTGAACCACTGCTCCGTAGATAGTATTGTACAAAAACAGATACATATTTATAATAACAAAATAATTATTCGCTTAAACAGTAGCTTAAAATTACAATGTTACATACACCGTACGCGAGTCACATTCACACTGTTAGACGTGAGTACATTACACGCGATAAAAATAATTGCGGAAAATCGCATATTTCCCCGTCATTCGCAGAAATTCAAATGCATAAACTTCTGGAAAATCGTACATCTATTTTTCGCACGCATCCTTCGCATTCGCACATTCAGTCCAACCTTTTGTCGGCGGAAGATGAAAATTCCAAATCTTTCGATTCGAAATCGTTTATTATCGTTCAATGGACGAATCGATCGGCGGGATCGCTGTGACTACGCGTGTTCTAAAATCCGGCCGATTCGAATCGTCATGGAAAGTCCGTGACTGCCTGATATTCAATTGGAAATGATTCCGAAATTCGAAAATTATGTACATGAGAAGAATTGATCGTTATAAATATGATGAAAATACTGTTCAGCTCAATTTGCATTTTTCAGATTCATATAAAAATGAGATGTGAAACGATGATTTAATGGAAATAATTACGAAGGGCGGTCAGTCGCCGATGTGCATCATAGAGGTGCCGAAATAATGATTCGAGTATCATTACTCCAGGAGCCTTGAAAGCACGTTAATGACCAGTCGCGAGCACCGTCGCATTAAAGATTAACTTGAAGTCGAGCTCGAGCGATGCGAGCTCGTGAGATTCAAAACCTTTGGGATCCTTGATCGTGAGCTTCTCGAGATTCCTCTTCACTGACCCTCGCTGTCACTGTCGCTCTTTTCTGAAAATCAGAGTTCATTCTGACGTCTCGGCTAAAATTTCTTTCGTCAAAGGGCGTTCTTGAGACGTCGAGGGTTACATCTAGGGGGTGATAATTACCTTTTTTGCCCGGGTACGCGTGGCGCTTCAGTCTGTCGTAAAGGTCGTCCTTCGTCCCGTAAATGCTCGCGTTCGATCGAGCGAGGCTGTTCATTTTGCCTCCGTTGTGAAGACTCTCTGTCGACAATTTTACAAGTTGCATATTTTATCGTTCGCCTTTTTATAGAGATCCTCGAAAAATATCAACTGATTTTTTGAAATTTTACAAATTATGAGCAGTTTTGAAAATCCTGAGCGATTTCTATGAAATTACATAATTTTCACAAGTTTCGTAGTTTGTCAATTTTTCATTTTTTGAATCAACTTTCAGGTGAATTTCTCGAGTCGTTAAAATTTATCGTAATTTTAAAAATTTTACCTTTCATGTACGTTTCATTGTAAAAATTGGGCATTTCCCAACCATCTTCTTCGTCATCGTAGTAATGCGCGTAAGTACTGTGATGCGACGGCGCAATCGATTCCGCGTAAGGCGTAGGCGCTCCGTAATAAAAGTTGACTTGCGAGCCATTTTGGTCCGTTGCGGGTGCAAGCATTTTCTTAGGTTCTTTCTTCCTTGAAGCTCTAAAAATCGAAGTAAAAATTACGATATAAGAATATAGCAAAATAAATTGTGTATAAAAATTTGATCTTTTATCAGAACCAACAAAATTCTCAAACAGCTCTTATAAAATTCTTATAAGTTTCACAATTTATTCTAAAAAAGGCACCTTATAAGAAACTGAAATTTCTTACAGTAATTCCATAAATTTTTCTTATGAGAAAAAATATCCTCATACGAATTTTACATACATTATAATTCTCATAAAATCACCTCATAATAATCGTAAAACGTAAATTTATGAGTTTTGCAATGTTCCCTCGTAAGAAAATTTTAGATTACATAAACTAATACAAAATGATTCTAATTTTTGAATTTTTGTTGGTACAAACCTAACGCAAATCATCCAAACAAGCAGAACAATGAAGATGACGAGAACTACGCCGCTGGCGATTCCGCCCATGACGTAGAAAAATTCTGATTTTTCGGTACAGTGTTTCCCGGTGAAACTGCCACTGCACCTGCAAGATGGCTGGCCCCTCGAGTCCTTTAAACAGATGCCTTCGTTGTCGCAATAACCTAGGCAAACGTCCGTGCAAACTTCTCCGGTTCCGTTGTACCCGGGTTTGCACTCGCATTTGAACTCGCTCGTTTCCGGAATGAGCAAGCAGTACGCGTTCAAGTCGCAACGCATGCCGTTTTCTTTCACCTCACAGGGGTTTGTGCAATCGTTCTTGTTTGTCTGAAAAATAGGAATGCCATTATCATCGGTTTGATTCGTGCGTTTGTCGAAATTTGTTTTTTTACAAACTTCGTGTTATTTTTTGAGAAAATTGAGGCACGAATTAATTCGTTATTATATTGTTGTATTATATTTACGAGAGGCTTCGATATTATTATTTATTTTTGTTTCGTTCTTTTCGTTCATGCAATGCTGGGTCATTAGCAAGGTTGTGCAATGATAAGACATTGCATACCATTGCATTACCATTACAGCGATCAGAATCTTTTAAATATCGTGCTGGTTTTTGTATACAAGAGTATATTTTGAGTTTGCTGGAATCATATGATTGCATATTTCATTTTTCCAACATGTGATTGAAGATAATCTTTTGAGAGCTTAGAGCGCACTGTACCACATACGAAATTGCAATGATTACTCTAGAATTCATCGAACGCGATCCACTCGTGATTTTTCATAACTGATCGGTGACTGCCAATTTTGCCAACCCTTAATGATATGTACGAGTTTGATGACTGGCACCACCTTTATTTTCAGAAATTTCACAATTTTTCAACGATTTCGAACATTTTGAACAATTTAGGAAATGTTGAAATAAATTGGGAATTTCAAAAAACTTCAATTTTCAACAATCGGGTACAAAATTTTCGAAAATTACCAACACTTCAAAGGATTTTGAAAATTTGTACGAAATACTGCATATTTTCAGAAATTTCAGGAGTTTTTGAAAATAACATGATTTATAAAAATTCCCGAAAACTTGAACAAAAATTACGAAAATTTTGAACAATTCCGAAAATTTTCAAGAATTTTAACCATTTTAAAAACTTCAGAAAATTTTCAAAAATTCCGCAAAATTGAAAGAATTCCAACACTCTACAAAAACTACATAATTTACAAGAATTTTCAAGACTTCAACAATTTTCAACAATTTTGGAAGTTTTAAAAATTCTCAAAAATTTTGGGAATTTGAAAAGTTGACAACTTTGGAAAAATTTTAACTTTTTTCAAGACTTTGGAAAATTGTCTAAAATTCCACAAAATTGAGAAAAATCCTAACAATTTCCAAAAATTACATAATTTCCAAAAACTTCAACAATTTTCAACAATATTGGAAATTTCGGAGAATTTCGAAAATCTAACAAAACTTGAAAAATTTCAACAATTGACAAAAATTACAAAATTTCTGAAAATTTACAAAAACCTCAACAATTTTCCACAATTTTAGAAATTTCGAAAATTTTCAAAAAATTCGAAATTTCAATCTCAGGCAATAACATGCAACATTGCTCCTGTCTCAGCAGGGTAGCAATTTCGATAAAAACTGTGAAATTGTAAATAATTTCAATCAACGATGAGGACTTTTCCGATCGAACTCACCGATCCGGTTTTTTCGGTGCTCGTATTCGGCGGACAAGGAATACAGAAAGTCTGCTGTGCCTCGGACTGGTAGGTTCCTTTTTTGCACTCATCGCACCTACTACCACCAGTGGAATTGAGGTAAGTTCCCGGGTTGCAGACCGGCAACGAGCATTCATCTTTCGTCGCCGAGGCTGCGTGGGGCGTTGTCATACCCAAAGGACAAGCCTGGCAGGACGCCTGGACGGACTGGGTTCTGTAGGTGCCGCGAGGACAAGGCTCACATTTGCCTTCGACCGCCAGTTGCTGCCCGGAGCCGCACTCGTCGCGGCACTCCTCCTGGGACACGGCTTCCGGGGTCCTCGTGGTTTTCCCGAGGCCGCAGAGTATGCAAGAGAAGCTGCCTTCGTCGGGCTGGTAGAACCCGTGCCCGCAGCTGCGGCAGAGTCCCGCAGCGTCGTCGTAGTATTTACCCGCCGGGCAACGCTCCTTGCAGTCGGCGGCGCTTCGCGCGCCCGGACCGATGGTCACGCTGTGCCTGCCCGCGATCACCGGGCACGCGCTGCACTTCACTTGGCCGGATTCGCTCTGGTACGTCCCCGCCGGGCAGGACTCGCACTTCTTCGTCGCTTCGTTGAAAAAGCTCCCGACCGCGCAAGGAACTAAGACAGTTTGGAAGGTTTTAAAACGTGGTTCGAAAATTTTTATAAGCCCTAGTGATTCTAATTTTTATAAAAACTGTATAATATATTTTTATAAAAATTTGTATAAGGTCGATTTTATGAAAGTTTTATAAAATTTGCATTTTTTATAAAAAAAATTTTAACATTTTTTTTCTCAACATTTTAAAAAATATGCAAACATTTTTCTAAATTTTTGGATCATTTTGCTAATGTATATACCATTTTTCAACAGTTTATGGGGCTCTAGCTCAAGTTTCGTTTCGGAAGAAATTTTAAAATTTTTTGGAGGCAGCAGGATTTGAACTTGAGACCTTTGCATCAGAAATCCGATAGTCAACTTTCTTGTCCATCAAATCTATGTTAATTTGGATATTTATTTTCAATTTGAGTTGGAGAATTTTCAAATCCTCTGAAATCATGTTTTTATGTTTTATAATTGCTGAAAAACGATACGAACATGATTTTCTATTCCCTTGTGTAATAAAAACGTATCAAATATTACTATAAAAGAAATTCCTCACATCAGGAAAGTTTTTTTTATAAAAATATGAAAGTTTTCATAAAAATCGCGAAGTTTCATGAAAAATAAAGGTTTTATACAAAAATTTGGAGGCTTTCAATTATTTTTATAAAAAACAGATGAACTGTATGAAAATTTTGACAGATTTGATGAAAAAATTTTTTTTGTACAGTTTTTATAAAATCACTTTATACAAATCGAAAATTTTATATAACTTTTATAAAATCGACCTTATAAAAAAAAAAATTTTTATGAATAATTCACTGATTTTATAAAAATTCTGCCTGTTTTTATAAAAACTACAATCACTAGGAAGGACATTCATAAGGGTTAACAAATTTTTTTTACAAGGATTCAAAAATGGTGGGTGGACTAAGTATAATAAAATTCCAAAAAATGTTTTCTGGAAAATTGTTGGAAATTTTGTACATTTTTTATGTGCACATTATAAAATTATAGAATTTCAAATTTCGGATTTTAAAAATCGTAATTTGTACTAGCAAATTCGAATATTTTGGAAATTTCTAGTATTCTGATTTTTTTGAATGTAAAATGCAAAACCAAAAATAAGGTAATTTAAGAGAACCATTTTTGAATGTTCGCATTTTTCTTAGCTTAGTTAATTGCAATTTGCAATGTTGAAATATATTCAACTGATCTACTTTTTCACACTTACCACAATCTGGCGCCATGACAACTTGACCAACCGGACACGCGTAATCAGACTCCAAAATTAGAGACGCCGGATCCGCAACAGTGTTGGGAAGGATATCTTCAACGTCGAATTGATTTTCTTCCAGAATAAGATGTTCGAGCAAATTTTGCACCGTCGCTTTCTCATTCGAATTCGCATCCAGAATCGGATCGCTGTAAAAATTCGAAATTAAATTTCAACATTCGAGTCCATTTATTTCTATGACCTTTTGTTATTCAGCATTATTTACAAAATATAATTTTGCGCTGGATGAAATCATTACTATCGCATCCGGCACTGGCACCTGGAAAATGACGTTAGCTTCGCTTACCTCAATCGAGATAAAATTCTTATTCGAAAATACAAGTTTTCCAAGTATTTTTTATAAACTATTGAAAATTTTGCGGAACTTGGGAGTTGCATGATTTTT
>JAPYZK010000118.1:0-27413 GCA_030522785.1 Platygaster equestris
AGGGGGGGGGGGTTAAGCAGTTTGTCATAAAGTGTCACAAGGGGGGAGGGGTGTCTATTTTTCGAGAAATTCGTATTACGTGATTTATGAACGGCCCTATTATTTGTCGTGAACTGTTTGTTAGTACAGTAAACACCTCAAAATAAATATTTGAAAAACTGTTGAGAATAAAATAATTGGAAGTTTAAAAATGAAAGAAAAAAGGTTTAGTACTTGAAAGGAGCAAATCTGCGCAAGTATGACACGCACACGGACATTTTTACGAATTTTGCGGCATTAATCACGAAAAAAAATTGACGAAATGATGGAATCATCAATCATTACAGTCATAAAACAGGTATTGCGGATACCCATTTTGTGATTCGATTGTTTCGTAAACTATTGCAATATAACAATAAATACCATACTTTTTCACGCGATATATTTTTTTTCATCACAATAAAACCTAATTTTTGTTTAAAAAATACAATTCGCTAAAAAAGTGATCAGCCCAGGTGTCCCGTAAACATCGAAAACGTTGTTTTTAGGTGTGATACATAATGTGTCATCATGTGAAATATTGAACACCATTATCTACTCCGCGGTATAAATAATATTTGATGTCTGTTTTAAATAGACAACTACCGGAGCCGGATATAAAATATTAATTTCTCATTATATTAATTACGACCGATAATATACTTTCATCGCGCGTAACGGTAAATAACGAGAACGGTTGAAAATCATTGTTGTCCCTTGTTATTCAGCATTCATCGTCCTGTACACGGTATGCACTTTTTGGTGCGTTGCTCAAGAATGGTTTTCCCTACTACTACCGGAAATATTTTTCGACCCTTCACCGTTTGCGTGGAAGGAAACATTGGTAGTGGAAAATCCACCTTTCTTCAGCACTTCAAAGATTTTTCGAACACTTTGGTCGTGGAGGAACCTGTGGAACTGTGGCGCAATGTTTCTGGGACGAATTTACTCGTAAGAAACAATTTTTTCGTCATAAAAAGCTTAAAAAATGAACGTACTTTACACACGGAACACTGAATACGTAAAGTACTTGAATTTTTTGTGTAAAAGTGAGGATAATACTGTCAAATATAAACACGCAATTTTTCAAGAAACATCGTAATTTTGTAGTTTGATGCATTTTAGTGTAAATTGTAGTAAATTATCGCATTTTACAGAAGTTAATCATTGATTCCACGAAACTGTTTTCCGTACGTTTTTTGGATCTCAATAACAATTTTTCCATTTTTCAAGGAACTCTTCTACAGCAACCCGAAGCGATACGCATTCATGTTTCAATCTCACGTCCAACTGACAAGGCTTCAACTGCACACGATGCAGACTCATCTGCCATTCAAGGTCATGGAGAGGTCAATTTACAGCACCCGATGTTTTAGAAAAAACATGAGACTGGCGGAAATGATAACGGAAGTCGAGGACAAAATTTTAGAGGGATTGTACGATTGGTCTATATCCAACGCGCAAATAGAAACCGATTTGATTGGTAAAACACTAGCGATCCTAAAAAATACTACCAACCATTCGAAGCATAAATTCCCCATTAAATACTTGTTTTTTACAGTGTACCTTAGGACGACCCCAGAAGTGGTGCACGAAAGAATGCGCCAACGCGCTCGCAAGGAAGAAAATTCTGTACCCTTGGGGTACCTGAAGTCGATGCACCAAATATACGAAGAATGGCTGTACAAAAAAACATCATTTTCAGTTCCAGCGCCTGTGATTACGATCGACGGCGATCAAAGCCTCGAGCAAATGTTGCGTGAATTCAAAATATTCAAGGAAAAAGTTTTCGACAAGAAGATTTACGACGACATGAACTTCGGTAAAGCCGTATAGATGCCATGGGTCACCGGAAACGCCTGATGGAACGAATGAATGAACATGTTTTCTGTCACCGTGCATCTGAATGTGTTGTTTAACTGTTCTAATGTATTAAACGGAATTTGATTAAAACTGACTTGCTACCTTACTAATTCACGAGTTGGCTAGACGACTTATATATTGAGGTGATTAATAATAAATGTTTACACCCGGGACTTGACCCCATAGATGTTTTTGGGTAGTTGTGTTATTTTTCAAGAATTTCGATGAACGAATCGCGTGAGATGCCGAGTTTCTGAAATTACTCGATTTATTGACAAGAGATGACACTGCGCGACATTGAAGTTCAAAATTTTGAACGGGGTGAAACCAAAAAAAATTCATACTATAGGACCCCACAAGTAAAACACCGAAGGATTTTTCGTAGTTTCAAAAATATCTTGGCGGTAACTTCCACATTTTTCATCGTCGTCGTGTTCGAAATTTCGAACTTAAATTTTGTCGCACAGTGTAATTTGCTTAGTTGAAATGTTTGAATATTATGCAGTGTACAGTGTGTGTTTCATTAATGCCTTCAGCTATTGATATATCGAAATAAATATATATCGATCTCCCATAAGCCACGTATAAAAACCGTTATACGTATATACGGATATACCCGCGGAATACAGATCCGATACAACAGGTGAATGTAACATTGTGCATTGTTCCAATGGTAACAAGCAATGAAAAAATGTCTATCATCATAACAAGTGATAACAATAAAATTACTTACTACTAGCGCTTCTTACAATAATTATCTTCGCAAAAATCGTGCGAATATTGAAATATAAAATATAACGTAGTAGCTCGCGCACGGCGCCATATTTAAATTTGTTATTTTGACATTCGACAATAACTTGAGAATTATTATTACGTTTTATTGCTCCCTCTTCCCTTTTAAAAATTTTTACGACCCCTAAAAACGCAATAATTCACCATTTTTGTATCACGAAATATTTGAATAGTCATGTTCCCAAAAAAGAAACATATATGTATACAATGTATACTGTACATATACTGTAGTATGTTTCGAAATGAATAATCTTCACTGATAACGAGAACATTTATAGATATATGGGTTGAAGAATTGTGGAGAAAGATAATCTCGAGTATTCATGCCACTTCGGAGCGAAGCACGTCACTATCACGTCAGTATTTACTTTTTTTTCATACTCGAGTCAAGTTCTCAAGCGATTTTATTCCCCGAAACAAAATTTGTTGCGAAAAAATTTTGAGGTTAGAGTAGAGAAACCTCACGTGGGTTATGACAATGTAAGGTTAGGTTTATTCTGAAAAAATTAAGGGACGATTAGGAAAAATTTCGGATTGGAAATAAAATTAGGTTTTTGTAGTGGCCGCAGTACTAAAGTTTTGGCAATAGTTTATTTCTCATTTCCAGACGAACGTGGGTTATATATTCACACATGGCTTCTTCCTCTTTTAAAAACTCTCGGAGACGACCCTTCACGGTTTGTGTGGAAGGAAATACAGGAAGTGGAAAAACCACGTTCCTGCAGCATTTCAAATCATTGCAAAACACATTGGTCCTAGAGGAGCCTGTAGAACTTTGGCAAAATGTTGCGGGGACGAATTTACTTGTGAGAAAAAATCACTTTGGCACTTGAAAATAGTTGGAAATTCGGTGTATAGAATTTAGACGAGTGAAACATTAACAAATTTAGGTTTACTGTATCTTATTATTAATTGCTGCTAATACATAAAAGAATTGACTCAAGTTCAAATTAAAATGGGAAAAATATGATCACAAATAAAATGAAAAAATAGAACTAATTATATACGAGTTCGAAAGTGTTAAAAAGTACTGATAACGTACACTCGATAGATAAGAAGTTTGAACGAAAAAAAGCCAGTACAACAAAAAAGTGAAAAAAAATTTAGAATTAAAGAATATATTCGATACGATAATATAGTATATGATTTATTTTTCATTACGCAACCGGAAAAACACTTTGAATTCCAATTTTTAGGTTAAAACACTTGAAACACTTACAACTTTATAATTGTGTTCGAAAAAATCAAAAAATTGTCCGAAATTTGAGAAAGTATCAATATTTTACGAATTTTTGAATTTTCCTCAATTGTTAAAATCTGGAAAAAATTGAAAAAAATTCAAATTCATCAATTCGAGAAATTTACACAACTCTCATCGGTTTCTCGCGAGAAAAGCATCTTTCCAAAAATTATCCTTCATCGAACAGAATAAGAAGCAAAAAAACTGCTGAAACTACGCATGAAACACTAAAATTGGTAACCTCTCCCCATTAAATCATCCAACTATTCAAAAACATTCCTTAACTGTACACTTTACCCTCAAGGAACTAAGATACAGTAATCCAGAACGATACGCTTTCATGTTCCAATCTTACGTGCAATTGACAAGGCTCCAGCTGCACACGATGCAGACTTCTCTGCCTTACAAGGTCATAGAGAGGTCAATATACAGCACCCGATGTTTCATGGAAAATAAGAAACGCACCCAAATGATAACCGACGTCGAAAACGAAATTTTAGACAGATGGTACGATTGGTCCATATCCAACGCGCAAATAGAAACTGATTTGATCGGTAAAACCTAACAGATATTCAAAAACACGATCGACCGTTCGTGGGATAAATTCCCCATTGAATCATTGTTATTCACAGTGTACCTTAGGACGACTCCAGAAGTCGTGTACCAAAGGATGCGCCAACGCGCTCGCAAGGAAGAAAATTCCGTACCCTTGGAGTACCTGAAATCAATGCACCAAATTTACGAAGAATGGCTGCACGATCGAACGTTGTTTCCGGTTCCAGCGCCTGTGATTACGATCGACGGTAATCAAAGTCCCGAGGAAATGATGAATGAGTTCGCAAAATGTAAAGAAGCAATATACAGCAAATAGATTTATAACGAAATAAAGTACGAAAAGTTTATTCGGAAGACCTGGATTTTTATGTATTTTGAGGTTCTGAATTTCAATTTGAAACACGAATGTATCCCTCCCCCTCCCCTCTATGAATTATATTATAATTGAATTTATTTAAAAAGATTTAACAAACATGATTAAAGTAAAATTATTGAAATTATTTATGTATATCATCTATTTGATCACAACTTTCAATATTTGTATACTATGACGAAAATTTATTCCGAGATCAAGAATAATATTGGAAAGTAGCCCGATCGAAATTCGCCGCGATACAATTCGAACACGAAGGGGAAAAAGAAATGACGAGAAAACGAAAAGAAAAAAAGAAGCAGAGGAAGCGAAATGAACGAATGGCACCGGCAAAATGGTTTAAGCGAAAAGCCATCACAAACCGCCGCAATGGGACGAAATTCCCGAGTTTTCCACGAGACCATTATTCGCACGTACGCGGAGATTACCATCCCAGGGCGCGTCTTTTCCCGACGAGAGACGTCGCGGAATCATATTTAATTTAACGGATCGCCGCCCTTCTTTTCCCGTTGACACATTTTTCCCTCGCGAAAATTATGTCGCGAATCTCGATCGAGCGCTCTTTTTCACTCGAATTCATTTAACCGGCAGCCAAGGACGAAATCATTTGGATCCGACAGATCCGTGACGCATCCGCGCCTTCTTTCCCCTTACCTGAATTTCGCGATTTCTCCTTATTCGCCGTCTTCCCGAGCTACCAATCTCAATTGATTCGTTACACGTCGTTTTCCAGCGGCGGCGGCGGCGGCTCGATGAGAGGAGCGGGAATAAGGTTTTTCCGCAGTAGCTTCGTTCTTGATTTCGCCCCCTCGCTTCGTTACCCTCATCTCGTTTCCACCGCTTTTCCATCGTTAATGCATTGGTCTTCGCCTTCGATAAATCACGCGACCGAAGACCTTTTGCGGCGTTGCTATCGTTCTCCGGCATTCTACCGGGAATCGGAATAGTGAGGCGTTACAGGGACTTTTTTGAACTTTCAGAGAATATTTTGAAGGGAGTGTAAAGATTAAAAATGCAGTTGTTGACGTGAGGATAGCACTTATAGTATGAAGAAAATGGTTAAACCAATATGTAAATGTCAATGTATTTATCGATATCGGTGGTACATTATCATATATTTACAGACATGTGACACTGAACACAAAGTTATTCAAAATTCTAAAATAATGAACTTTCAGCTGGAAAGTGAAAATTTATTCGAATACAAAAATTGTCGCGTTATCCTACGAAAGTAATATTTAGGTATTATCGCTGGCAGCGTTGGAAAAACCGTAGAAAACTGATGATTGGTTTTTTACGGTTTTTTTTCGGTTTTTTTGTGACAAAATATCTCAGAAACGCCGGAATTTAGACAAATCGAGCTGACAAAAACCGAACGAAGCGAAAAATGAGTGAGTTACGATCACTAACAGAACTCTTAAAAAAATCGGTAGAGTTGTAAAAATGCACTTCTGAAATTGGAATCACGGAAAATTCCAAAACATTGTAAAATTCCAAAAATTTTCAATTTTGAAAAATTAATAATGAAGAAAATTGATAAAAATAATACTAACGAATATTCAGTAAATTAATGTATAATTGAAAATAATTATCCGATAGTATTGATAATTGAAATTATTTGATAATGAAAATAATTAATCGATGAAATCAATAAAAATAAAATGAGTAAAAACAATATAAGTTAAAAATTTTAAATCATGAATATTTAAGTATTTCAAATTTAAAATCAAATAAAAAAAAAAAATAAAAATAAAAAATTGAAGAGTTCGAATAATCTGCGAAATAAAACATATTTCATAACTGCTGGAAAATTTCGAATTTTTAAGGATTTCAAGAGTTATAAAAAGTGTAAAAACATCGAAAATTACCGGAACCTTTGAAAATATAAAAAATGTTGTTATTTCACGGAACAGTTGATTTCGAAAATGTTCAAAACTCTAAAAATTCAGAAATACTCAAAAATAAAGTCACTTTTGATTTTTCGAGACAGACGTTTTTGAGACCAATTTTTTTTAACCAAGAAAAACTGTAAAAAACTAATAATTAATCTTCTACTGTTTTTTCTATGCCGCCAGGAAAAATATGACAAACGTAATATTTGGATCTTATATAATACGATTTCTGAACACTATGGTATTATCATCGAACTATCCAAAACTCATAATTTGCATTCATTTTTCAAATTCCGTCGGAAATACGCAAAAACTCATGAAAATGATGTCTCTGAAACTTTGAATGACTCAGTATCATGTATTTCGAAGCAATATCATTTTGGATCTAGTAGACATGTTTACGTTAACAATTGCAAAAACATTTCAAACTGTTTACACGATATTTACATGAATTTAGTATCAACTATTTATAAATCTACAATCCATAAGGCCTGTTTACATTGAGTTTACATGAAATTTATGTAAACGTGTTTATTTCAGGGGTAAATAAACCTCTATCAGCTACAGTCACGCGATTATCTTCCGAATTCTTCATGTTTTTGTAAAAAAATATAATCAATAAGTCGGTCGAGGGAAAAATTATTTGACATCCATGTGAGGCATGTCGTTCAGGCGAACCACCATGCGAGACAAGAATTCTTGGAGAATAGGCTGGCGCTTTCTGCCGACGTCCAAAACTTCTTCGTGATTTGCCTCTAAGCAATTTTCGTAATTCGTTTGACACTGATTCGTTATCAAACTGAAGCAGAATACTTCCATTTCGCAGTGTCTCGCGGCAATTACTTCGTAAACCGTGGACATGCCTGCAACATATGGAAAAGTGTCTACTCAATCAAATTTTCATGATTCTACTACTGTTTATTCATTTCTTTCATCCATTTTCCCATCAATCTTGCGATTTCGCGCCATTTTCTGTGACTTCAAAGATTTTTCGGGACTTTTAATTACTTTTGATATTTTTTCGTCATTTGTCGTATTTTTTAGTGCATTTTTCGTATTATTTTGTCATGTTTCGTACTTTTTCAAAAAGTAGCTTTTTGTAGCAAATAGTTTTGTTTCATGAATCTGCATTATTAATTCTGTATTTTTTTATGCAGTAATTTGTAACTAATCGCACTGCTAGAAATATACGTATTAATTATATTGAACCACAGATTCTTGAAAATGTTTTTCGGGCTCCAAAAATATTTTTGAGAAACTCACCAACTGCATCGACTCCGAGCATACTGAGCATTTTCAATTCTGCCACAGTCTCGAAGTTAGGCCCCCCTAAACAAGCGTAGACACCTTTGTGAGAGATGCCCGAAATGCCCATTTTTTCGATGATCGAACTTCCGATGTCTAACAAACGCGTGTTGTAAGCACGGTTCATAGGTGGGAACCTCGGTCCAAATCTGAAATAAACGAATTAAACTTCTTTGTTTTACGTACTATCGAAAATATCTTCAAAATTGGGAATATACTACTTTATTTTTTTGTTTTTCAGATTTTGAAAAGTTTGTTCGAATTCCTTCACTTAAAAAAAGGTGACCGAATGTGATCGCCTTTCAGTCAATTTTTTTAAAGTACAATTCAACATAAACCATAAATTACGTAGGAAAAAAATTTTTTAATGAACGTTAGGATTAGTTTAAGTGATTTTCTTTGATCACATACGAATACAAGTAGTTTTAGAAATACAGTAAATATTTCTAACACCCAGCATGATTTGGAGAGAAATTAAAGAAGTTGAAATCCGATAAAAGTGGAAATTATCGTGCTTTTGTAAACGAAAAATCATGTTATTTTGCCATTATATTTCACTCGTAGATTTTTCTAGAAAGCCACGTGAGGCGAACAAAAATAACGTATCGAAGATATGAAACATTTATCAAATTCGATAATAATCGTAAATGATAGTTCAAACAATAATATTTTTTTTGATAGCACTATTCACATGAATGTTGATTCGATCGTAGATTCTATCGTCTTCGATAATAATTATCTTGATTCTTCCATCGAAAAACTGCGCGTAGGAAAAAATTGCGTAGTTCCTTATTTATTTGTTGTTCATTAATTATATTATTCTTGTTTTTCATTCATCTATCCTACTATATTACTATGTTACTTATTATTATAAATAACGGATCGAAGAAGTAAAAAAGATGTTTTTATAAAAATTCGTAATATCGAGATAACTTCTGAAATTTTCAAAAAAGATTAGATAATAAAGTAAACTTCAAAAAATTCGTTTTTTCTTCATTTCGAAGTGACCGATATTCTACTGAAATAAAAAAAAATGCACCGACTGATTTAACCACACCACGTATATTTTCATTCAGGATATCAAAATCCATAGGATTCTAAAAAAAAATATCCATTAAGTTTTATTGGTTCACAAAAAGTCTAATCACAATTAAATTCCCATTTCCTTCGACTTTATTAAGAAAAATAAAGGGCAGAAAAAAACATTAAATTGGACATCATGAGAAAGTTCTCAATGAATACTTCAATCAGTCTCTCCGAACGCCCTTATAAATAGTTCATTAACCTCATTCAGAGCCATATTATTTTAACGAATTAACTTCATTCATCATTATCTTCTCTTGCATCTTTTTGCGCTCTCGTCATCTACATCGCGTTTCAAAGCAGCTAAGCTTTGTCCATCGCCAACGACTATCTATAAATCCTTGATCCTAATTTAATTAACAAGGGTGAAAGTTCCAAAAGTATCGAATGAATATTCGAAAGGAATTTCCTCCTCGTTTTATATTGAGTGCCAATAAAAGTCGAGCTCAGATGAAGGTTCTTACACAGTTAAAAGAACATCAATTCAGAGTGAATTGAAGATCCAATTCAGAATGAGAATTGAGCTCCATATGATTGAACTTACTTTCATCGATCTCGAAATTTAAATTTAACTTGAGTATTCGATTCTAGATCGAACACGAATTAAAAAATCTACGTTAATTTTGGAAAAGAAATTAAAAATATCAATATTTCGAAAATTAATTTTACTAATTTCGAAATTCAATCAAACTCAAACTTGAACTTGAATATGAATCAATGTTAAATTTTTCACTACCTGTGCCTGGATAAAAAGTTCCATTTCAGAAAAGTTTTCCATTGATGGAGAGCTGACAAGGTATCGAGGGTCAAAGGGTGATAATTTGCATAATCGGGGTCATCGGTAACGGAATCGGAAAGGATATATCACGCATTGATACTGGAAGTACACACTGAAGGGACAAAACTGTGGATTAGAATATGAATGACGCGAGGTACATACCTGTCGTCGTTCGGCCCCTGGAGAGGATTATTCCCGGCGAAGCCCATCAGGTTCACGTGATCCTTTACCAGCATGATGTCGCCGACCTTGTAGTTAGGATTTAGACCCCCGGCTGCGTTCGTCGCAATCAAGTGTGTCACCCCGACGAGCTTCATCACCCGCACTGGCATGGCGCACTGCATTTTTGCAAGATCATACGTTAAGTACCCTAGTAGACGTGTTTACGTAATTTTTACGTAAACTTGATTTGGTGGATTTGATCAACTGATATGAACCTTGAAAGTGGCTATAGAAATCAAAGCCGATGTTTCGAAACATTTGAACAATTTTTGAAAAATTAAGGTGTTCAAATAATTTGAAAAATCGGAAATATTTCAGAATTCACGAAGAAGTCGAAAAATTTAAGAACTCCAGAAGTGCATGAAAATTTGTGGAAGTTTCAAAAATGTTGTAAAACTACGAAAATGTCTAAGAATCTTTTTTGAAACATAGAAAATTTCAAAATGTTGAAAAATGCGATAATTGCGAAAATTTCAAAAATACAGAAAAATTGGAAAAACTCATCAATTCTGAACATTTTTCAAAAGTTCACATTGGAAATTCACACAAGAATTCACACAAGAATTCACACAAGAATTCACATTGGAAATTCCGGAAAAAATTCGCGAATTTGGAAAAATCTGAGATTTTTTGATATTTTATGTTCCCGCTTTTCCTTGTTATTTCCGGCTCAATTTTCCGAAATTTAGCCTTTTCTAAAATCGATTTTTCAAAAAAACCTTGAAAAACCGATCATCAATTTTCTATCATTTTTTCGATTCCGCCAGGGTGGTTTTTCCAAGCTCTTGAATGTCCATGTAAAAAACTGAATCAAAGTCCTCGTAAAATCACTCAAACCACGAATAAATTCGTTCAAAATCAAGTGTCTACACTACATAGCACGAGAGACTGTGCGAAAATCGTTGAAAAATCAGGGAGACGGAATACGTGGATAAAAAGCCTCCATCACGTTATGTAAAAATGAAAGCATCGACGCGAGCGCGCATACCTTCCACAACGGGTATCCCTCGTAGTAATGGAATCTACCCTGCATACACATGACCGGAACACCATTAAGATAACCAAAGACCATCTGACCGACGTGACTTTTCACCGTGGAAACCGGGAAGTGCGGAATTTCCTCGTACGGGAAGATTTGTTTCTCCGTGAGAGAATCCGCGATCGAACCTAAACATTTGTTATGGTTTCACTCGCTCGTTCGAAAAAAAGGAAATTTATCTCTAAACGAAAATTAAAAACTAATAATACGTAACCAAAACCATGATTTCTCACGTACATTCAACTATAGTTGAACAACTATATAAAGTAATAGTTGAAAAAACTATTGGATGAGCAAAAAGTTTTGTCACGCCGCCACTCTCTCCCTAAAAAAAATTCGAAAAGATAATTTTCGTGTACGTACTCATCCCGGAGCCGCATATTATCCCGGTCTTGGGTCTAATGTTAATTCTGTCGAGTAAATATTGCGCGCTCGCTTGCAGCGCCTCGAAAGTGTACCTGAAACAATGAGCACGGAAAATCGTTGTTATACGTTCGTGATCCGGGCTCGGATAAATCGCGATATCGTGTCTCCTTAATGGAAATTAGTACATTTTTGCTCAGCGAGGGTCAGGTTTTGTTCGCGATCCGCTCGGGCGATGTAGGGAATCAATGTTACAAGATCCGCGCTCGGATATAATTTTGCGGGGTAATGCCGTTACATGCTACCGGGCGCAAATAGTGGCAGTTTAAGCCGGATATGAAACACGCTTGATGCGGGCATTATAAATCATGCATCGAAACACGCGGCACTCGAGCTTTATCCGTAAGCAACATATGCTCGTCTTTGATGCCAACTGAGCATTTAGGATCAGCTTTCCCGAGGCTTGAGATTATTATTCGTTATCGTATTATTGCAATTAGATGAGATGTTGGGGCAATCTGCAGGGTTTCTAGTCACTGGATGGGATTTTGTACATTTTTAGACGAGTTCGAAAATTTTGGAAGAATTTTCAAGAGCTGCTGAAATTTTTGAAATGATGTTTTCAATTTGAGCTATTTCGAAAAAGGTTGACCCAGGGGGATTTGAATAGTAAACTTAAAAAGGCTTTTGGTAACATAGCACGATTGCGAAAAATGTTAAATGATCTGGTAAATTTCGTTCGTCATTAATGATTTTTTAAATTTCCGTAAAAAAATTAAATAAATGTGAATTTTTTTGTGATTTGTAGGATTGTGTATAAAATGCAGGATGATCTTCACAATTTTGTTAAATTTGCAAAAAACTGAAAATTTCGAAAAATTGTACAAATTTTGGCAAATTCAGGAACTTACGTAACAATTTCAGAAGTCCCGTAAAATTTTAAAAAATATTTTAGTTATTATTATTGAATTTCAGACAATTCCAAAACTTGTCATGAAAACTCGTAAATATGTAATCCAAATAAAATACATCCAAATTCGTATAGTGTTCCATTTCGTCGGTTATTTAGTTTTTTTCCTTTATTCCGTACTCCGAGAATTTTGAGTGTAATTCCGTTGTACCACTAGTACGAAATTTATATTTCCACTGAAATTACATCGAAATTAATTTCATTATGCATCGAAACCCTCGGTACTTGTGGTAGACGCTTATTCATACGGCAACATGTGCTTATCTTTCATGCTGAGTATTGAATTCTAGAATAATATGCTTCACTTATAAGCTCGAAATTATTCGCTACGAGAGGTATCGTAGAAATAAAATGAGGTAGAGTTGCATGAAATTGGATTAACTAATACCCTAGAAATTGACGGTCGAAAATTCACTTTAATTCAGATCTTATCGTGTTACTTCGTATCCTACGCATAAACATATTATAAAAAATCACAACTTTTTTCCAAATCATCTGATTTTTGATTTTTTAATATCGTTGCACTCGAAAAAGATGCCAGAAAGACATGCAAAAATTTCAAATTTCTACATTTAGTATGGCAAATTTGGTTCAGGATTAAAGTGCTACATAAAAACGGTTCAGACTTTTTTTCTCAAGTACAAGTATCTGAGAAGTCAATTCTCAAAAAATATTACCAATTTATGTATTAAAAAAAAAGACGAATTTTTTTCCAAAATTAGACATTTTACGGACACTTACACTTAAGTCTAAAAATGAAACTCATCTTTAATCATGAACCACATTTGCCGTACTAAATGTACAAACATGAAAATTTTTCCTATACTTCGGTCATCATCCCCGAGTCCAACGACATAAAAAAATCGAAAATCGGTTAAATTTGAAAAAAGTTACGACTTTTTTAATCTGAACACATTTGATTTCATAAATTACATTTTTTCCAACATTTCTCTCCCTTGCAGCAGGGATTAATACGCATCAATCTGACTCAAATTATGGCTCTCGTACTTTTTGCACAACCTTTGAGAGGGAGGGAGGAGGTGCGTCAATTAAAATTCAAAGAATATGCAAATAAGGACCACCCTTAAAATACAACTCCATACCCTCCAGAGGAAAACCATCACCCTAACTCTATACGTAATCGAGAAAGATCAAATTTTCCGAATTCAATCAGCCACGAGCTAAACGAGCATCGAAGGCCCTCGACAGCTAATATACCAAGTTCGCAAACTTCGGGGGTTATGAAAATGGTTGTCACTCGCGGAACTTCGGAAAAGCTCGCGTCTTCTTTCGGAAAGCCCATATAAAGTTCGCTTTGATCCTTAATTTCGGCAAGGCGCGTCTGTCGCAATTTCCCGAGTGACGGGGTAAACCTCGAAAATCGACGTCCCGCCCTTTTCCCAGCTCGCTTCCTTGCGCGAAGAAGGATGGCGGAGCGCGGCTTTTCTTTGATCTGAAATAACGCCAAGTACACACCGCGCGCGCGGATGAGGATTCGCTGGGACGTACGACCTCAAATGCGACGCGCCCCTCAAAGTGCAGCTACAGTTCTCGCCGAAATTAGTTGCGACTCACTCGGGAAATTGAAGCGCGCGATGTAATGCATATCCGGTCGTTGGACCGCGCACCGCGCTTCGTTTATTACGGAAAGCCAGCTCTCGCCGGACGCCGAATGACCGGAACTTTGAGACCGCAAAATTCTGGATTTGATTGCTCCTTATATGGATTTTTATTGTTTTTGATTGATTTTTTCTTCGCTGTTTGTTTTTTAACTTACCATTACCGCATGATTATATAATTAATATGTTGGTGCATTCCAAAAACTTTGGAAAACGTGATTATAAGGGATCATTCGTTACGTTTGAACCTAATGAATGTTCACAGTGATCGGAAAAAAGTCGATCAACCGAGAAGATAATCGCTTCTTTCCCGGCTTACACTATCTACCAAGAAAAAAGCTCGATTCTCGCCGGCCTTATATAGCTGCCACTCAAACTTTTTTCTTCTTCCGAGAAAAGCCCTTTTACCACGCGATCGATGTAATTTTATTAACTTCGCAAAATCTGCAAAGTCAACGTGACGTTTTCGAGAAGGGAGAACTACGCAACTGTCTTTTTCTCACTCACGGGAGCAGTCGTTTGGTGAGAGAGAGAGAAAGCGGTATTATCGACTACCCCTATTTTCGAGAGACTGAAAATTCGGACCTTAGTTTGAATTTCGCTTCAATAACTTGAATTCAGTTAATTTCGCACATGGTGCGTGAGCGTCATTCTGATTTCATGTTATAAAAATGACAGTATTACGAGGCAATCATTAGTAACACGCAGTGTCAATTATTTAATTTTTTGTCAATATTTTTCTGTTGAGTAACAATAAAATTGCAAGACAAAAATGTTGTACATATCTACGTAAAATATGTTCATAGATATTGTCTGTCAATTACGAGAACATTATGTTACGACAAAAAATTAGGGAATTTACAAGTCAGGATATTTTTTGATGACTTACGATTGTGTGTACTCTAAGTATTGTTTGTAAAGTGCGAAATCACTGTAATTTTCTTCACTTGGGCCCTTTGCGGACATCTCGACCCTGTTTCTGCGTTTGTCTGACGAATATTTCTGACAATACACGAGATATTTTGTAATTTTTTTACCTATTACTCAGGCAGGTGACGCAGCACCTGCGTCACGCTCGAAATGGTCACGCAGGTCGTAGACAAGACAACGCGATTGGAAAACAGTGTACGGTGCTGCCTTTTGGAGCTAACTATATAGAAACCACTGAGTTGGTACAATCATACATGATTTTCATCGAATATGATTAATAACAACATAATACCATCGATATAATGGAATAAAGCGACATAAATGTGTCTTTCTAAACGGATGAAACCGAAAAAGTTATAATGATTCTCGAATTGAAACCGAAATTGACCGGTTCTCAAGGATTTTTGAAAAACTTATGTGCCGTAACACAAGTACATATTCGCGCATTGCACGATACATATCAGTACATATGAAGTAGGATTGGGAGTTACGCAACTGTCTTTGTCCCACTCATGGGAGCAGTCGTTTGGCGAGAAGAAGAAGGCAATAGTATCGCTCACCCCTGTTTTCGAGAGACGGAAAATTCAGACCTTCTTTCGAATTTCGGTTAAATAACTTGAATTCAGTCGGTTTCACACATAGTACGTGAATGTTATTCTGGCACAGTATCATTGAAATGATGATATTACGAGGCAATCGTTAATAATATAACACGCACATGCAGCGAGCTCATTGTCTATAATATTATTTCATTCTTTATTTTCTTCTTGTTGAGTAACAACAAATTGCCATTCAACAATTTTGCACATGTCTACGAGAAACGTATTTATGGAAATTGTCTATGTTAATTTCGAGGACATTATGAATATGACAAAAAATTAGGGAATGTTCGAGTTCGAAATTGGGATATTTTTTTATGACCTACGATGTTTGCTCGTGAAAAGCGAAATCACTGTGCTTTTCTTCAGTTGAGTCATTCGCGGACATCTTGTCACTTCAGGGGAAAAATTCAAATTTTTCTGCGTTTACCTGACAAATATTTTCGAAAATGCTATTTTTTACGAGATATCTTTCGCCTGTTACGCAGATGACGCAGGTCGCAGACAAGATAACGCAAGTGTATACGGTACTGCCTTTTGGCAGTTCTGTAGTTGTAGAAATCGTTGAGTTGGTGCAATCATCGATGATTTTTCTCGGATATAGTGAACAACGTTAACAACAACATCGAGATAATGGGATGAAGCGGAAGAAATGTGACTTGTTAAGCGGACGAAACCGCCGATAACGAAAAAGTTAGAATGATTCTCAAATCGAAACTGAAATTTGCCAGTTTTCAAACGTTTTAAGAAAAATGATATTCTGTAACACAAGTACTTGCACATTGCACAATACATGCCCCTACGCAACTGTCTTTTTCTCACTCACGGGAACAGTCGTTTGGTAAGAGAGAGAAAGCAATAGCCCACCCCTGATACGAAGTTTAGAATATTTCGGGAAATTTTCAAATAAAGTTTTTCTGCATTTGTTTGAAAACTATCGAAGCTTTAAGAAAAAGATTCCCTTCAATCAATTCGAATGTAAGAATTGATGAAATCGTGGTTAAAAAAAATGACACGTTTGAAATTCATACATTTGAATTCGCATGCATCCCCATTTCAAATAAAAACGTATAGAAATGTATTGAGTTTGAATCTACCACAAATATTTGCTTCTCGTTTTATTTATACTTTCCACATTTCGATAAATTTTTCATTTTTGCTATTTTTTTTTCTTTTCATAAAATGTTCGGGTGTGGTAGAAGTATAAAAAATTTGGCGTGCAAACATGTTACACTCGTGATAAAATGGATAATTTAAACATAAGCCATTTTTATTTTCCTGATTGATTATTCGTGAAATTCAATTCACACATTCGAAAGTTTACCACGTATTATCTGATTTTTATTTTATCACACCAATTGTTTTTGGATTGAACACGATTTGCATGCATAATAAGCGTCCGATAAATTCTTATTTATCATTGTCATATTTATTCAAAACTTTATCGATGTTGAATCTTGAAGTGAAATTCCGTTGCTTTATCAACCTCACGATTATTGTGAAGACAACATTCCCAATTTCAAAATTACTTAGTTTCATAATTTTTAAATTCTAATTTCGTAATTTTTTTATTTAAAATAAATAGATTCTGTCGTGTTAGAATATCTTCAAAATTTTAATGAAAGTTGACTAAATTAATTTTTTTTAACCAAAGAATTACAAAATTTGAATTAAAATATTCTGAAACTAAGTAATTCTGAAATTGGGGGCTACACAATCCCGAAAAATCAAAATTCGAGAATTCAAAATTTTCGTTTTCCTACAATATTTAATTCACAATATTGTTAAAAATTCGTTGAAGAGAAAAATAAACTTGTAACTTCCAACTGTAAAATTGTATGTTGAAAACCACCAAAATTTGAAGTTATCGAGAATTCTAATCGGAAAAATTGGTAAAGAACTTGACAGTAACTTTCATACGTACATATTATCAATGGTATTGTGTATAAAACATTGTTTTATACACAATAAAAATTGGCGCATTATCTCGAGTTTGAAATGACGTCAGAAGTGGCATAACGCAATGACAACAGATCATGAAAAAAACTCCATTCCCTTTCACAATGTTGATTCAAGTAATCGGAAGATTTCCCTATGTATGTGACAACCCGGACGTTATCATCAGCTCATGGTTTATGTATTTAGTCAAAGGTTCAATCTCACATGAACGATTCTACTCGTTCTCGAACGCAAACAAACTTCAATTGTATAGTTGAATGTCAAATGTATTCAAGTTAATAAGGTCCCATTTAAAATGGCACGTGGATTCTGCACTCTTAGAACCATTTGAACTTGTATACATACGCTGATAAAAAATTTCGAAAGCTTTCATGAAAGCTATCCCGCTCGAAAAAACACTTTTGGAATAGTATTCTGCATAGTATTAGAGCATAATATTCAAATTGTTTTCAAAACAAATAGGTTTTTGAAAAACCTCATGATTTCTGAAAAAATCCACGCTCATAAAATGTTGGAAAAACATCGAGACTGCTCATGATAATTTACATTTCAAATTTAAGTGCGATTAAACTGAAAGTTTTTGCTGAATTCCACTTTGCATGAATGAATTTTCAAAATAGATCGAGTAAATTAACTGCATAATAGAACTTGACAAAACATTTCAGGTTAATCGAGCGCAAATTGAATATTTGTATGGCATGTATATGAAATTTTTTCGATCGTTGATTTTTTTGAGTTATTTACATTTTTCAAAAATCATTTATTTACGTTGCAAAAATGATGCCAGGCTCACTGTATGAGTTACGTTTCGTGGATAATTTCAAGGTTAACAACTTAAACTGTTTTTTCATTAACAATTAAGTAGTCGCTCGCGGTTAATCGCTAATTTAAATATGAAAACGTAACTTTTTTTTGGTGCACGAAAAATGCCTTTAGCTTTTGTTCTAAACTATTTAAAACACATTCTCGTGAATACGTGTCAAATATTTTGCATTGTGTAGAAATTGCGATTCACATTGAAAAAGTGATTATTATTAATTTCATACGTATGGTCAATACTTTTTGAGATACAAATAAATTGTAATGTGTTTTTATTATAAATTACTGAAAATCTTTCATACTAGGAAAATTTCGTTTTTCAGGATTCTCGATAATTTTAACATTGACGAAAATGTTCTCCCCTATTTTCAAACAAATAACTATTTAAACAAATCATTCGTCGAAAAATGATTTTTTTATATCTCACACATTAGAACTAGCGTTTTAGTTGTTTACGTACCGTTACCAAGAAAACTACATTTCGAACGATGTACACAGTACGCGTGAAAATAGAGTGTTTAGGTGTACCTCATACCTAAACAGATGTGTTTAGGTATGAGGTGCCCCAATACTCGGTCGTCTCGGGCGGTGTCATGGCGGCGACTCATCGATTCGAAACGTACTTTTTAGGATAACGGTACGCAAACAACAAAAACGCTCGTTAAATGTGTTCGATAAAAAAAATACAGTTCGTATCAAGATGCAAACTAACGCTCTTTTCTGCCCCTTGATACGAAATATAATATTCCACTAGCTGTAAAACGTTCTATTTTCGAATCACCGAATTTAAAATACGCAAAAATCGCTTTCTTCAACTTCGAAATAAAAACTCACGTGGAATGTGCAACGTGTTTGACATTGGTGTGAAGAAATTCATTTTCAGTGGGTCGCTTCAACTTGCTTCCGTTCACAGCTTCCAAAAAAGGCATGGTTGCAAAATGAAAAAATCACAAGTAAATAGATTTCGGAAAAATAATATTATAATTGAACAAATGTCGCGACTGAAGTCTGGTAGTTATAGCGAGGTCGAAAAGCACAATGAATGTATCCAGAATGAGCGTCGTGCAAAGAATGTCTTCGAGAAACTTCACGAGTCATTTATACGATAAGCCAGGTCGGGATAAAAAATACGTAGCTCGATAATTGACCAATAGCCCGAGGGCATCTGCCACAAGTCAGCTCCGATCGGTCCCCAGATCGAGGCAATTATCCCAGTAGCTTTCACAAGCACGATAACAGAACAAATGAGTTCGAAAATTTTTTGTATTTCACTATCAGGCTCATTAAAAACAGGTGTTTTCGGTTGATGCAGGTGCATTTTTATTTAAACTTCCTCCACCGATCGAAGAAAAGATTTTCCTCAGATTTATGGAGACAAAAGGAACTTGCAACGTTTTTGAAAAAAAAAGTGATTATTCAAAATTGAAAATAGTCTAAATTTTGGATAAATTGCAGTTTATTTACATTCTACAAAAAGTTTCGTTTTGATGAAATGTTTCAAAATTTATAATTGTAGCAAAAACTGGAAAAATTGGCAAATTTCAATTTTTTCAAAGATTTGGAAAATTTTCGATGTTTGCAAATATTTTAATATTTTAAAATATCCTCGAAAATAGATTTCTAGCGAGTGAAACATTGTGAGAATTTTGAATGTAAACTGAAAGAACCGAACATTTTCGCAAAAATTTAGTTTTTTTGTAAAATATTGCAGAATTTTTAAATTCAGCGAAAATTTGGAAAGTTTGCTAATCTTAAAAATTCAAATAGGTTTTATAACATTTAATAAATTATTAGAAAATATGCGATTTTCGAAAAATTGTTGTAACTCTACATGTCCGAAAATATGAAAACAATTTTCAAATTCTCAAAATCTCCAAATTTTGGAAATAAATTGCCAATTTTTCAATTTTTTTGCATTAATCTACTTTTCTTGCAAAATAGTGCACATTTTTACAACCTCAGCGAAAATACCATTAATTTGGAAATTTTTCGAAAATTCGGGAGATGTCTGTTTTTAACCAAATCTTCTAAAATATGCTATTTTAATGATTTAAAGCATATATTTCCTTTAAATTGGAAATCTCGAAGAGCGACAACTGCAGTAATTGCACAATATCTGAATAGCTTCGCTAGTCGATAATTGGTTATCTTTTGCTCTGAAAACTGCTGTGAAACGGAAGAAAGCCGTAAGTCACTTTTTCTGTAAGGTCTATTTTCGGTCGCATTTCCGTAAAAAAATGAACCTTATGGCAAAAGTGACTTACGGTTTTCTTCCGTTTAACGACAGAAAAATCGTAAATGAGATCGATTGATTCCTATTTCGCAAAAAAATAACCAGGGAAATGCTTATTACCCAGTGGAAATTGGATGGAAAATAAATGGAACAGTTTCCATTGATTTTCCATAGACTTTTATTAACAATTCCACATTTGATTTCTGTTGGTCACTGAAATATTTTTTGACGGGAAATTTCGTACTTTAAATAGAAATGTATTTTTGTACATTTTTCTTTAACTGGCATCAATGAATATTTTTTCGAAAAACAACAAAATGCATTTGACATACTTTTTAAGAGACCTATTGGGTCCAACCAACCATACATGGTATCTATCTGTCATTTCCAAAGCATGCTCCAAAAACTTATCAACTGTGTCATGATACAGGAAAAAAATTCAATGCAAGTTTCCTCCAAAAATGTAAACAACAAATGTAATATCCGTCATCGAGCGTTGACACACGTATTTATCCATGCGATAAATGTAATCCAAATATAAGCAGCATGCGCGAAAATGATCTTTATCGCCATCAAAACGTCTCAATTAGTTGATAACGATTGAAAAAAAATTTATAAATCGTAAATTTTAATTGGCAACAGCATATTACATTACATAAATTTCATAACGACTCATGTAATCTGATATGATCGACCAATTCCGATCTCAACATTTTAGATGATACAACAAATGTAGCGAATCAAGAAATCCATGATAAGAATCGTATTTAATTTTATTAAGAATCTCTATTTGATGGAAAATTTTTCGTAAAATCAAATGTAATAACGGAAAATTAAATTAAAGATAACTACAACAACTGAGCCTTTTAATTGCGATGTTCATATCACGAACTGCGATATCGGGTCTTCTCGGGTTTGCATGCAGAATTAACGCCACAGGGGAGCTTTTTCTTATCTGTAACCTTTGACAAATCATTGCACAAATTGTGTGTGTTTGAGAAACCGTGTGCGTAAATATTATTGACAAATCAATAGTTGGCTACGAAAATGCTTGTAGTTTTTAGGGAAGTAGCAACGATCGCAGATACGAATATAAACTATCTATTCACGCGTAAGACTTTATCAACAAACGATCGAGAAAAGAACCCACTTTTACACAAAATACGGTGTTCTTAAATGATGAGAAGTTTATCACGTAACGGTGAATCATTTCGTTGATGTTTTCAGTTTCTACTATATTTCATAAGCCTGAGAAAAATATGTCAATACATATTACGGTATTTTTGTGACTTTTAATGCTTTTTCAATAATTCTATAGAATCTTCGTCTTGGGGAGTTTTTTGGAAATTATTAACAAGTCAAATTTTATGTCTATTTCTTGGATATACTTTTTTCATATTTGAGAATTCTTTGAAACCGCCTAAGTTTGAAAATTTCGATTTTTTTACTATAGCTTATTAAAATTTTCGAAAAACGTCTTTGATTTTTGTAAACTTAATATAATTCTAATTATCAAAATCCTCTTCAGAAAATTTGTCTGGCTACGCCCCTGGCGTGAACACCGCTTTAAGGCTTTTTACGCCGAACAACGATATAACAAAAGCAGTGATTTTTAATACGAAAAAAAGTACGAAGCTCGTTGTAATCTCAGTTGAATGAAATAGCAAATTATAAGCAGTAATAATAATGCAAATGTAAAAATTTACAGATAGAATAATGATGAAAAAACATTTCGTAAAAACATTTTCAATATTCATAATATATATATATGTACGGCACGGTGTAAACATACGCAAGTTTCGCGCAAACCCAAAAAATAACAAATTTTAATTTAACTGGTTCTGAATGCACAATAGCTCATAATAAATTACCTGTGCAACTAGCATTTTTATTAATTCTCTATGTATCGATCTACTAAATTTTTGGACCTTTGACTGCCTTCAACAGCGCTTTTTTAAAACGTCAAACGCGCGCGCTTGCGTATTCGGATGCTGATGCGAAAGTGTGTGTGTGTATATACATCTTACATCTGCAAATGTCATCTGATTGATTGCGTCTGATGCGAAGGATCCTAACAAGTGTCAACTCCGAAATAGCAAAACAAACGCCAAAAACAGCCAAAAATCTTCCTGTATCTCAACCAAAAACAACGATAATCACACAAATCTCGCTGTACGTACATTCTAAAAACACGACCTCGCATTCCTAAAGTTTAACAACATTAAAGTCATTCACCAAAAAGTGCGATACATACAGAAGTGAAACTTTCGATATCAACCTTTTTCTTACCTTTCTTTTCTGACAGAATGTTTACGTAACGAATAACGCCTGCTTATCCGAAATTCAATACTTCGCTTTGGGAGGAAAATACCACGTTTTGGGTAAGCAACAATAAAATGGCAACACTAGAGGACAAAATCCTTGGCGAAAAACTGCAGTATTACTGCAGTTCGAGCGAGGACGAGGGAAACAGTGATTCGGAAAATTCGGGGAAAGAGGAAAATGGAAGGAAAAATAAGCAAGCCGAAAAATGTGAGGAGAAAGATTTGTCCGAATGGGATGGAACGTCTAGCAACACTGGACCAAAAGGCGTCATCAAGGTATATTATACTTTAATTAGTTACAAGGAACAAACTTCGCAAGTTTTTCATCGTCAAAGTAATTACAAGATTGAACATTACAATTTTTCTTAATTGGCTAGAGAATAGATTCCCTGAAATTTTACAATCTCTCGAGTCCAATTTCATCTTATTTTTGGTTACTAGAAGCGTTAACTATAATTATTCAACTATTATTACTTGCATTAACGACAACGTTTTTGGGATAGGACTGGCAACGTTACAAGCAGCTAGAAACAGAGAAACGAGCAATCCAGGAAAGGGAAAAGCTGGAACTGATGAAAAAACTAAGTTTAACATGTCGCAGTGCTCTCGATGAAGAACGCGACAAATTATCCAAAACAGACCCAGAAATTGCTGAACTTTTACTGGACGATTTTCTCCTGGAATATCAAAAAGATAGGATGCAAGAGATGATATCCAAAGCTCAGAAGCTGCGCTTCGAGACTGTTATTGAACTAGAGGACTCAGAAAAATTTTTGTCAGCAGTCGACAAAGAGGATAAATCAGTAACTGTCATCATTCACATTTACCAAGAAAAAGTCAGTGGTTGCAGCGCCATGAATGGATGCTTGATAACTTTGGCCAAGGAATATCCTTTTATCAAGTTTTGCAAAATTAAAGGTACAATTTACAGTCGCATTATTATTTTGGAATTCCGGAAAGGTTTTCTAAATTCAGTTATTTTTCAGAGTTTACAATTTATTGACAGTTTTATCCAAGGATAGGAAGTCTGTGTAAAAAAAATGTAAATAAAGGTGCATTAAATATTACTACTTTTTCCAGCTTCAGCAGCAGGCTTGAGCAGACATTTCAAACAAGAAGGCGTGCCTGCCCTTTTGGTCTACAAAAACAAACAATTGATTGGGAATTTCGTCCAACTGACGAATAACTTAGGAGACGATTTTTTTGCGGACGACGTAAGGCAATTTTTAATCGAGCACGCGATGCTCCCGGACAAAAGTTGCGTTCCGAAAATAATTTCTTCCCAAAATCCGGATGATTCGGACAGCGATTAATGGGCCAGTGCAGTGAACTAGCTACAAGACTGCGAACATCCAACAATACATCAAAAAGCTACATACTGCGTTTTTCAAGTAGATTTTGCCTTCGGGCATTCTTGGCGACGTGTGGAAGTGAAAATGCATGTAGGGAAAACGTTTTGTTCGTTTGATGTAATAAGAATTTTTTATTTTAATGTTTTAATCAGAGGCTGCCAAAAACAGCATCAGGAACTATCATTATTTTGGTTCTCTGTCCCTGATTTTAACATAACGTTTTAATAATTCAAGAGACCTTTTTTGATGTTTTTTCCCACTGTTTCCTCAATTTTCAAATTTAGAAAAAGCATTCCCGAATCCCATTCTTCTATTTTTGGTCTACCTAGAACTTTATGTATTACTTACAATTTTTTTACTGCGATGTTTATAATTTTGTTAGAGTAGAAGAATCATTTATTCGTACAGTATTCAATGTTGAGTTGGTGGATTGAGTATATAATAAATCACGATTCGATTACACATATGTTATCGAGGCACGTAAGAGTCTCTCAAAATCCGATTAAATACTACAGAATGAATCAAATGATTTTTTGTAAAAACATTTATTCGTTTTTTTATCAACATTTTTTACATCATAATAACTACGTTACATTCTGATTTTTAAATATTTTATACAAAGGTGTACAGATAAACTGTAAAGTTCATTACTCGCGTCAACAAACAGTTTTGTTTGACAAAAAATTTGTTTGAACTCGAACAACTTTATTTATCAAGTTATCGTAAACCGCTGGCGATGTGGTTATTTTTTCTAGAGTCACGATGATCAACTCATTTTTACAATTTCATTATAGTCGTTAAAAACAAAAAAAGTACTTTTTACAAAATATAAACGTTTCGAGAAATACACAATCAAAATTAAAGCAGTCAACAAATGAATCCCCAATGGACGCTGAAAAAGAGTGTTTTGCGATTAAATAAAAGTGATTGAACAAATCCTTCACATAACACTGATTCTGTTTTGTGGTGTAATATTGGTAAAAAAGTAATGGAGCTTGGAAACTTGGAAATTCCACTTTGCGGCTTTTTTATTTTGTAATGCAAATAAGAATTGAAACAATTGGAGATTTGAAAATTGCAATTTGAGTACTACAGAATTTTGAGATACAATTTTAAAGATTCTCAATTAGGAACTGAAGAAACTAGACAATTACACATTCTCTAAAACTCAGGATTTTAATTAACTTTCAATAAAAATTTAGAATTTCTAAATTGAAATGCATAAATTTTGAAGTTTGAACAGCACAATTGAAAAAATGTTGTTCTTCCAGACTGGCAAAGTCAAAAATTCTAAACTCCCAAAAAAAAAAAGCAAAACATCCATCAATTTTGATTTTCTTTCAAATAATCTTCATTTGCATAACAACTTTTTAAAATCCATTGAGGGGACAACCAAAGTAAAAAAACGCGCGTGTGCAGGTGAATCTGAATTCTCGGCAGTGGCGATTAAGCGAGAGCAAAATAGACCTTATATATTTCGCTTTCTCGGTCAAGGGTTTCATTGCACAAAACGAGAAAACTGTGCTCCCATTATTTTACTTTTTTTTTTATGACCAACTGCGACGGAACAATTGATATTTTCTCTATTGGCACAAAGATAAATTTCACCTAAGCCAGAGCTTAAGTCTAAGTGCGTCGACACCGTTCAGGTAGTAACGAAAGAGCCTCTTGTCACGCACGAAGCCAAGATTTTCATACAGCCTCAGCGCGGGTCGATTCGTGATTTCCGTTTCCAGGACGACCTCGTCCGCGTCGTCTTCGACCATTGCCCTGATCGCCCGGCGCACCAGGTTCGAGCCAATCTTGCGCTTCCTATACTTGAAGTCCACCGCGAGCATCGCTATGTAACCACGCTTCATGACTTTCCGGTGTACATCGAGTTTGCAAACGATCGCACCGACGCACTGGGTACCGTCCATTGCCTGGGGAACGTGAAAATGTTCGTTAACAATTTTTTAGATAATTTGGTTTGAAGGTAGAAAATAACTGCACTCGACACAGATAGAATATTTTATCATATATTTGAGAAAATAAGTTCAATTTAAAAAATTCCAGATCACCAGAAAATTGCAGTATAAAAAAAAAGTACTTTCAAAACATAAAATGGTCATATCAATGAGTTATTTTCTACCTCAAGGTAAGATGCAGGAAATGTTTCGTTGATTAGACAAAATATTTTGTTAAGAAGCAGTCTATTGGAAAAAATATACTTTGAATCAACAAAAATTTCCCCTGAATTTAAAGAAACTCAGAATTATACCAAAAAGCACAACTTGGGCCAGTTGTGAATAAAATATCTGTATGTATAAATAGAATAAGGTTCGCTTAGGTCTTTTTGTATCAGTTTCATGATGTCCGGCATCTGTAGTTCACTAGTATAGCTAACATATTGAATATCGCAGTCTTTTTTGTCCGCCGCCGACGACGATTCTCCTAACTCTTCTGCAAAAAGATAATCGGCATTATTTGGGGATTAGAAATAGTTTTTGCATAACAATATAACGGTAACAGGACAATCATTAGAATGACCCAATATTAAAATTAATATGCTACATCCAAAAAGTACCATTGGATGACTGCTTCAAGTGACTAGTATCCAAATTATTTAATTGGTTATGAGGGTCAATAGTGTTCTCCAAGCTCGTGGATTCAAGCTCTGGTGCGGAAGGTTCTTCGCTAAGACCATTGACCAGGTGGAGGCCATTGGTTTGGGGCCTATCATCGTCGGTACAGCAAGGTTGCGCTTGATTACTGCTCAAGGTCAACCTGGACTTGATGTCAAGAGCAGCAAAATCTGTATTTGTCCTATCCTTGTCAACCTCTTTCTCCATTCTCGATGATCTCTTAGATTCAACATTTTCCATTTTTCTGCAATAATATAGAATTGATCAATTCCAATAGTAAATCATATAATTTTTGAGATTATTTGAACTGGGACACTCCAGGATTACATACTCTAATTACTTTTCATTTTTTAAACTGTAAATTATATGGAAATTCGATTTCTTGTGTCACAGACAGTTCTTAAACAAGGTTTTCATTCCTTAAAAAATTTGGATTTTTCAACTTTGCTTTTGCCTTTGAG
>JAPYZK010000119.1:0-51156 GCA_030522785.1 Platygaster equestris
CTGTGCCTTAATTTGAAAAGGAGTAGATTTCAATGTGCATCTTACACTTGACAATCCGACATTTTTTATAATTTTATTATCATACTTTCAAGATCTACCAAACTCTTAACATTGTTGTCTAGAGTTCAACCGAAATAGTTATCGTCATTTTTGCAAAATCGCCTGATTTTTAAGAGCAACATAAAATCAGCCATTGCCCAAAATAATGTGTAATTGCTTTCATCTTTTTTTTACAACGAAAAACAATGTTTTAGCAGATTAGTATAAAAATGTAATATGCTTTTCTATGAGTCTAAGGAATATGCAGGAATTTTTTTGTACAATTACGGAAAAATAGAAGTGATAAGAGGACTTTTACCATAAATTTTTCGAAGGACTTGGAAATAAATGACCTTGGTGTGCGAGAGCGTTATGGTTCGTGGCAGTGCACGGCTCTGAGGCTGATTCGTTATTTCAGCCGAATCTTCATTCTTGACAATTCTAATTTTGGACCCGAAATGGAAAAAACAGCCTGTTTTCGCAAGGGACTGCGAATTATCCTCTATATATCAACGGTTCAATGCCGATTCGCGAATCATTACTGCACCTCGGATGCCATATTAGATTTTGATTAATTTGGTGCAAATTTGGTGAAATTTGGTTGCGTTTCGTTGGATTTGCGTTTGGTTGGTGCGTCTGGATTGCGTTCGAGAGAGATTTTTTGTTGGATAAGGACACAATTACACCCCACCACTCATTTTCTGTGAGAGAGAAGGGAGAGAAGAAGAAGAAGCGCCTAAAAAGTCAGTGTAGCCAATAAAAGCCAACAAACAAAGAAAGGAAAACATTGCTCCGGTTTTGGAATCCCGTGTTTCTTGAGAAAACGTGTTCGCAGAAGCAAATTTTTATCGTGAAAAAACTCGGTATACGTCGCAGGTAAATCGCCACAACAATTTTTGCAATTTCCTTCCGTATTGTGAGATAATGAACATTCGAAAAATTCGCAACGTTCGGCTTCGATACAATTACCAGCGCTGCCAACATCGATCGCAAATGGTCGCGGCATCATATCACACCGCGTAATTTAGCCCGCGCAAATTTTCTGAACCAACAGTATATCGATAATTACGTAAATGTTCATGACCAGCTCACGATTTTTTACGTTTTTGCGAAATTCGCATTGTTTGAAAAAAGTGAGCTTTCCCGAAAACCTTCGATTCGCCGAAAAAGCGATAGCGAAAAACCAGCCTTTGCCGCCCTACAAGTTGCACGGGTAAAGTCTAATTTTCTGGTGTAATTACGATGTTGTTATCGCCTTGTGTACATAGAAAGGGCAAATTTTTCTATTTTTTCGATACTTTGATCGATTTGGGCCGGAATTCCTTACGGTTTTGTCGGGGCAGTCTTTTATTTTCCCTCGTTTATTTTCTTTCTTCGTCTTTTTCATGTTTTGATGTATATCAAATCATGTGTGTGAAACAAAGATGGAGGATTGATATATTTTGTAACGTGATGAAAATATTGCATTATTCCGTGTTTTTCAGGACTTTCGATTTCTGAATATCGAGAAATTGTGAAAATAATGGTGGAGTCTGATCAAAACGGAGTTGAGATGGATAAAAGCGAAGTTTGTGAAAATAAAGTTCCAGAAGCTCCAGCGAAACGTGTTCATGATGATGGAGAGCACCAGGAGTTGCCTTCCAAGAAGCCTCGCGTCGAGGACGTTCAGGTAATATCACCAAGTAATTTCCAAAAATGTAATGGTATTTCATGACTGATGTATTGTAATTATTCATCTACTGTATTGCGCTGTGTATTATTACATTTATGATTTTTTGATATCTATACTATTTAATCCATACACTGATGTTGATATATATGGACAGTTAATTCATAAATAATATAGGTAAATTTCTATAACATTACTAGTACGGTAAATACTACTTTACCGTACCCTCTCACGGTACGAAAATGTTTCTACTGTACTCGTAATGTAAAGTATCGTACATTACTCAAATGAGAAATTATGTTCTCACTCGTGTGATTGTATTCCTTGGCTTCGCTTCGGACTACAACCTTCACACTCGTGGCAAATATTTTACCATCCTAGTAATGTATTATAATATAACAAGATGATATCTAGAATAACAACTTCACTGAAATGAAGAAAAAAATGATATTTTCGTCTCGATCATTGCCCAGTTTTCATGTAACTTGAATTTTTGAATTCCTCGTAAGAATATATATTAATTCCAAGTCTGCAACAAAAGTATGATAGTTGCAATTTTTTCCATTATTGGTTTAAATTATTGGGATTGAAATGCAATGATACTTTTTGCTGTCGATAAACATATTAAAAAAATATATCAACTTTTCCATCCTCAGGAATCCATAAATGGTTCCAAGAACCATGAAGACAGCGATGGCGAAGATGTAAATGGGGAGGGATCCAAGATGGAAGGTGACGAACCAGGAACAGCCGCAGAAACCAATTCTTCAGAGAAAAATGAGCTTCCAGTTGATTCGGCAGGTTCAAAGGATAAGGTAAATATGTTATTCAAATCAAAATAAGCGATGCAGAATTGTACATCATTCTGTTGAAATTTATAAAATTGCAAAATAATTAGAACTACTATCATGAATTTGCAACATTTTGAATCAAAATTCACCAGAAAATACGAATTTCCAAAAATTACGATTTTCATAAACTTACCAACAAACAAATGCTGACAAACTTGACATGTTTTCTGAACATGCGTCACTTTATATAATGAACAAACTTCATTGAACATACATCATAATCAGTAGGATCTGCTGTAAACGTTGCAATACAAACATAAACTTTCAAAATTGGCAACAAAACAAAAAACTCCACAGGTTCGTATTTTTTTACCAAACAAATGTAATTTTTGTAATAAAATTTTATGCATGGCCAAAATTCTATATTCGTAACAATTGTTTTATATAGAAACCTATAGAAGATGATGAAGAAGAAGGAACCGACGATACAGAAGGTCAGGAGAAAGAAAAATCAAAATCTGATGACGAAGAAGAAGAAGAGGAGAAAAAGGAGAAAGAGAAGAAAAAAGGGGATAAAAAGAAGACTTTGAAAAACGCAGACATTGTTGGTGGACTTGAAATGGCTGTTGAAAATGCCAGCGATGAAGAAGAAGAGGAGGAAGAAGAAAACTCAGAAAGCGAGAGAGAAAAGGAGGCGAAGCCCAAAAAGAAGACCAAGATAGTGAAAGAAGCTCCAGGTGATTCTGAAGTCGACGCTAGCAGTTCCGAGGAGGAGGAAGAGGATGAAGAATCTGAGGGAAAGAAGGGAAAAAAAAGAGCTGCAGGGGACAAAGCTGATAAGAAAGTCACGAGGAAAAACAGAAAGAAGTCGTACTCAAAGGCGATGAAATCGGCCTCAGAAGAAAGCTCGGACAATGTTTCTGATGAAGATTATAGCCCCGTGAAGAAAGGCAGTTTGAAGAAGTCGCCACAATTAACTAAAAAGGCGCCAGCTTCTGAAGTCAAGAGAGGTCGTGGACGCGGGCGCGGACGTGGGAGAGGTCGTGGAAGGGGAGCGGCATCCAGTTCCAGGCGGGCCAAGGACGAAGTCACTTCTTCTGAGGAAGAAAAAGAGGAAAAAGAAGACGAGGAATCCAAGGACGAGGACGAAAAGAGCGAGAAAGAGGACAAGAAGGAGACGAAAGTGACTAAAGCGGATAAAGATAACAGTAGCAAAGATGGTTCCGACAACAGCGAGAAGAGCGAGAAGAGCGACAATGAAAGTGGCAGTGAATCTGATAAGGGAAAGAAAGGAAAGAAGAAAGTATCTGTAAGTTTCAAGTTACAATATTATGTTATAAGGTGAAAAGGCAACTGATTTTAAATAGGTGTGGAGTTTTATCTATCACACTTATTCAAAATTGTGCTGTTTCAACATGTGGCATAAAACTTTTTTCGATGATTCGTTGAAACAGGTTTATTCAGATAATTTGTAACTATAGTGGTTAATGGTTGAAAAAATTGTCAACTATTTCATTAGTTTGTGGTTCCATTCATGTTGAATTACTTTGTCGGTACAGCTCTGAAATTATTTTTTCTCATTAGTTTGAAAAAATTGTGTAAATTGTGAATTTCTTCATGTTCTAAATGAATTTTCCAGGGTTTTGACAAAAAATGTCAGGCATTGAAGAAATACATCAACACAGCTGGGATCAAAGTGAAATGTTATAAGACGTTGTTTAAAGATTGCAAGACAGATGCTGCCAAGTTGAAATGTCTCGAAAAGTTGCTGGAAGAGAATGGAGTTGAAGGTCGGCCAACTCTTGAAAAATGTAAAAAGGCCAAGGAAGCAAGACTTCGCAAAGCTGAAGTTGCCGAGCTGGACAAAAGCAACATTATCTCCGAAGGTTTGCCTTGATATTTTGTTTTTGTCTGTCGTTTATTTTCAGAGCTCTAAGTTGTGAAATCCGTACTTGTTTAAAATTTAATTGCACCAAGTTGGTTATGTGAAATAATTAATTCTCAATTGGATATTGTAATTTTGGATATTTTCATTTTAGTTTTGTGAATCATAAAATCCTAATTAATGACTTTCGTAGGTCGAGTCACCCGAGGAAGGAGATCGGCCCCGGCCCCGAAAAGCGACACAGTAGCAAGTCCCGAAGCGCCGAAGCGATTCCGTGAAGCTCGAAAACGTATGCAGACAATCATCGACAGCGAGTCTGACGACGAATGAAACTTTTGAGGTGGTCACTAAGTTTGTATTTACTATTTGTTTCGTCCACGGTTCATATGTTATATTACACAGAAGATACGTCGCACTCGTGGTTTAGAAGCTGGAAAATTTTTGCTATCGAATAGTAATACACATAGCGTAAAGTAAATCTCACATAATAGACAAGTGAGGACGTGGGTGCAAAAAAGACCTTATATTCCGTTTTATTTTGATATATAGTTTCTTCTTCGCACAATCGTGTTCTGCTCTGCCACCCTCGAATTATTTTACGATGATTCACATTGGAAACATCCATTTTAAAATTGAACTGTTGTAAATCCTCACTAGTTATTTTGTATTTATGGTTCTATTGATTGTATAAGGTCGAATTGCATCTAAATTCTCCATTAGAAGTCATATACGCATAACACTGTATTTTAAGGCTAATTTACTTCGATATAAGTATTGTTGTAAACATTTGCATTTCATATATAAAAATCCATGTAGACGTTTCCAAAAACTATTCGTTTTTATTATTTTAATTCATTTGACAGAAAGATTTGAAAAAAATTCTCTTGCTTCAATCATTTTATTTTCAAGATGAAAATTGTGCCTTTTTACTTGCATTTCATTCAACATGATAATTCTTGGATATAATAATATGCGGGCCAATTTTTTTCTTCAACTACGCATGTTTTCAAGAAATATAGATTTTTATTTTAGCTTTGTACGTGTCGTTTTTATTTTCAAAGCACTATTGTTACACAGCTGAAAAAAAAGCGTAGTACAATTGTGTAATTCCAATTGTTATAAAAATTATAAGATATCAAAAATATAAAAAAAATAAATGTTTATGCTCATACTTTAAGGTTTTTTAATCACACGAATTTTCAGCAATTTTTAAAATTTAAGGATTCGGAAATGCACTCTTTACTGCAGAAAAGTTTGTTTTCTTGTTTTCCAATTTTGCCATTGAACAAACTTTTACGGCATTGGTAACAGCAAAAACATTCATCGGTCGCGTGAAAGTCCAGCTCTTTAACTGTGACTGCCTGGAGATCAGCTGCAATGGATTTGTTGCAAGATGCGCAAATTTTTGCGTAGTTGTTTTGATAGCATGATAAACATAAAGGCCTGTCGTTTTCAGGGGTGTATTGTTGACCTGCCAAAGGCTTGTCGCAATCCCAACAACAAAAGTGGTGCAGGTGGTAACTGTGACCTTCTGCTATCGTGTACTTTCGGACGAATATCAACTGCAAACAATAGTCATCTGACATCATTTTTTGTTCTAACAAGTTCAAATTCGATACAAATGTAACTTTTTTTATACACTCGTTCGAATGATGATTAAATTCGAGAAAATATGCAACAAAATCGATGCATGCAAACAACCATAATCTACCTCATCACACGCGTAACATCTGGGAATTCCCAGCAAGCTCGCGACGTCTCTGCCGCAGTAAAGTTTTCCCTTGTGATAGAAATAGACCAAATCCGCCAAAAGCTCGTTGCAAGCCGAGCAAACGAAACATCCAGGGTGCCAAACTGCGTCTTTTGCCTTTTCCACCATCACTACAACGTCGCCAACATTCACATTTCCCTGGCATTCGTGACATTTCTGTTTCTCTGTTGAATTCATCGTCAGTGCTTCCATATTTTCTTGCATTTCATTGACAGCATTTGTATAATGCTGAGGTTCCTCATTGTAGCCTATCGGTCTTTCTGGGAATATCGGGTTTCTTAATTCTTCTGAGTGAATCACATTGGAAGGCACATTATGGAACGTGTCGATTTCTACGTGTAAAGGCCGATTTTCTGGGATGTCTCCGTGTGATTTCCATTTATGCTCGATGTCATGAGCGAATTGGATTGGCGCTCTGGATTGATTTTCCAGCACGGATTCTAGTGGTAGAACAGATTCTTTTTCGAGGTGACTTGGGTAACTTGGTTGGATTTGTTCGTTTTTGTTCCCTGGATTTTGCTGTGAAATTGTATAAAAATTGTAAAGCTCATGAGGATTGTGTAAGAAACGAAATTCTTTTAAAGAAACTGTAAGAATCTCGTGAATCCAAATAACGGAGGCACGATTTTCCCCAAATACAACAAAAATTACCAAAAGTACAGAATTCGCTGCTCCGTCTTTTTTCCCGAACTCCTCTTGCATGTTTCCATACTTGCAGCTAAGTTTGTCCCTAATGTACATTAACCCCTTTTGATCCAAAGTGCTGCCAACAATATCCGCCGCATTAACCGCACTAGGTGGACGAAGAGCCTCCGTAAGCATTTCCTCAGCGAGCATCTCGGCTTCCCTCGACAACTCAACATCTGAAATCGGCGCACTGAGTTTCTCCAACTCGTATTTCAATCCACCCATCCACGATTCTTCGTTATTCCCGGATTCGAGGTGGCCCAATCGTCTCAAACCCGAAGAAAATTGGGCGGATTCTTGCACTCCCGTCAGGGGGTCCATTTCCGCGATGTTACTTTCTTGTCCAACTTTGGCCAAAGCACGGTGATAACGGCCAGGGGTGACGATAGATTCGTTTCGATATTCCAGATTTGGAATATGGGACGAAACGAGATTACTTTGGATGGAATTAGGGTCGTCGGCGCGGGGGAGCGGGGGGGATAATTTTGGGAGAAAACTGCTCGGGGTGCGCAAATTTACTCCTTGATTTGGGGTGGATTGGTGCTGGGGGCTGGAGCGTTGCACGTCTGTAGCGTTTGCGGGGGTCATGAGCGAACGGTGGAATGGGCGAGCGGAGATGAACTGAGAAATAAAATTTTTCCCTCATTATAATCGTATTCGTGGAAAATTAATTTTTTTGATTGGATGCAAAATATACGGTAATATTGATATTCCAGGTGGTTTTCGAAATTTTTATGTTGATATGAGAAGAAAACGCATTTACAACCTGTGTAACTTTTCCTTGACCAGCAAAAGACTTCAAATTCTCCAAGTATCGCTCGAATTCCTTTTTTTCTTGGTCGTTGAGCTCAGAGCAAGCTTTGTGATCGATGTCGTGCAAAGGAAGCTGCTTCTGGAGCTGCTGTTTTCTCAGGGCCGCACCTACGGAACCTTTAATTGGTTGTTTTTCCTCGGGTAGAGACTTCATGTAATCCGCAGCCAACTCTTGCGTCGCTCCTGGTGGGACCCATTCGAAAGTCGCTTCTTTTGCCAAATGTTTTTTATTGATGCACAAACCTAAAGAAACGTGGAAATGCAACTGAAAATGTTTGAATTGTTGTTTTCTCGATCATTTACCAAGTACATTTTTCAAATTGAATACATCGAGTTTTAAAGACAATGAAAATTATAGGGTTTTTTTCATTTTTCTCGAGAACGATTACAGGGGAGGTGTTTTTGTTTCCGAAATAATTTTCTGGAAATTTTGTACCTTTGAACATCTCTGAATTTATCGATTTGAAACAAAACGATGAAAAATAGTTATTTAAATGGAAATAATATAAAAATATCAAACTTCGATCAAATCATGGAGCGCTAATGAAATTTACTTCGTGGAGATTCAGATTTGATCAAAACATCGAAAAATCTTACGTATCGGGCGATTTTTCGATTTTGCAGATGGCCCGAAAAGTAACTCAAACTGGGGAAAATCGTTGTCGTCAACGTCGTGATCGTCACGACTGCATTTGCATTGCATGCAAATTTTTCGCCAAAAATGAAGTTCTAGGCCAGGACAGGCGGAAGTGCAGCTGAGACACGGTGCACCTGCCCCTGCTTCGTGGGCTAGGCGCGGCTATTGAATTTTGTTAGAAACAGGTCATTCCATGTTTTCTACAATTTTTCGAAAAATAATAGTTTCTTGATGAAGTTCCTGACTTATATCATTTTTACACGTAAAACATTTTCGAATAAATTTTTATAACATGCCGAAAAATGCACATGCATCCCAAAAATAGACCATTTTTGAAATTCGGTACTTTCAAATTTATTTTTCGCAATTCCTATAAATGAATATTTGAGTAGGTTAATAAATAACTGAAATTATCGATCCAAGATCTCCACATTATGATCAATTTCAAAAAATACCCGTTAATTTGTATTTCCGTGAATTTTACGAAACATTTTTTCATACTTAAAACTACGTACATCATACATCAAGTATTTAAATTATCAATTGCATACAGCTATTCTATTTTGTTGTCTCGTAAAATATTTAATATGTACACTGTCAAACGATCATCTAAAAATTAGCATGAAAATTTCAAATTCAAACATTCAGCAAGAAACGATTTCCATAATATTTCTTCAAAGATCAATCGACCAAAAAATAAAAATATAATCCTGTCGAAAAACCTGGCCAATACAGGTATATCTTGAGTAACATTAATTTTAAACGCACAATTCAAAAATTTTAAACTCACTTTTCTTCGTCTGTTCTCCAGCTCCAGAAGCCACTTCGGGCGATCGTCAACTTGCTCCGTCATCTTAATTTACTTTCCAAATCACGAAAAACACTGCACAGGCTATCAAAAATTCTAAAAACTCAGTAACACTGAAATTTTCAACGTCTTCGATCTTCTGCTCGACAATTCATTTGTCACCTAACTTGGTGAATCACCGATGCTTTGCTTTATCTTGAATAAGACGCTGCATTTCCTTTGTATAGAAATCATGTTTGTACAAACCCACACAAGGCCGAAAGCGCGAGAGTCCCCCCTTCTCTCGTAACACGTGTTGAACTCGTGGATAAATAGGGGACATTGAAAAGGGAGTTGAACTTGCGGTGCAACTTGTGGGACGACGGAAGGAAGCAGATTTGGCGCGGGGGGAGGGGGGAAGACTTTCATTAATTCAAGCATTTGAAATTCGTGTCATTCGGAACCGACATCGTGGTTTATTATGTACATCATTTTTTAATCACATCGCGTTTGAGTGGATTATGCACATAATATTCAATTTATCACAAAAAATGTCAGTCGAATCCAAGAGCTGTGTCTAACTCTTCCTCCGACATCTGGAAGAAAAAAAAACAATCGAATTTTTGTAATGTTCCAAATCGAAAACGAAAAAAAAGATAAAATGAAAAAGTTTCTTCTCTCCCAACGAGCTCTAAAAATTTCCAAGTAAAATGTTTTCTTGTTTCTTAATTACTCAAAAATAATAATAATAAAAAACCATTCATATACCTTATTCTTTTTGAATTTCTTCATTAACGCAATATCCTTAGCAAGTTCTTCAATATCTTCAGCACTAGGGCCCTTTTTCCTTCTTTTCGCAATTTTCCCGCCTTCGCCAAGAGCCTCCAATTTTTTCTTCCTCTTCTCTTTCCTTAATTTTTTTTTATCCTGTTTCTCCAATTTATGTTTTTTCGTTTCAGACCAAGGTTCCGAGTTATTTTTTCGTTTTCTTCCAAGATCGTCTTTCTTTGGCCAAACACCTGTATTTTTGTACTCCGCCAACTTTTGCAAACGCACGGTTTCGCGTTGTTTGTTTTTGTAGCAAATCGAATTCAGATCAATTTCCTCTGTCGTGAAAGTTGATAAATCTCGGCCTTTCAGTTCCGGCATGCGAGGCATTTTCAAAAGTCCGAAACCCATCGCGGATCGTCCAATGTCCAGGTCTTTCAAGCGAAGTATCAAATAGCATTCGTGTTTGGTGTAAGATTGTATGTATGAAACGAACGCACGATTGGCTTTGTCGAATAACAATCTGTCACTTTTCTGGGCGTTTCTCATGCAAGATAAACACTTTTTGATGGTTTCTTCAGATGGGTCGAGGGTGATTTGTTCTAAGGTGACTTTTTGGTTTCTTTTGATGAAATCTACATACGTATCTTCGGACTCCATGAGAAAAAGAAGGGCGCTGCCTTCGTTTCCGATTCTGGCAGTTCTGCCACACCTGGAATATGGAAAATAATGCTTTTAACATTAGACTGCTCGTAAACGTTTCGTATCATTTGTATTATTCTCCAACATTACCTGTGAACAAAAGTACTTGCAGTCGAAGGTGGATCGTACTGCAATACCCAATCAACTTCTGGAATATCAATTCCTCGTGCCATCACATCTGTGCAAACCAACAAACCATGTTTCGCTATTCGAAAATCACTGAATATTTGCGACCGTTTGCCCTTTTTCTTTCCGTGCAAAGCGAAAACGTTCGCCGATGGGAACAATCTGAAAATTACAGAACTTCACAATAAAAACATTTACATTAAACATCTCGATAAAAAAAAAATTACGACATACGCGTTGATGATGTGACTGAAATAATCCACGCAAGCACAAGTTGAAAAAAATACCATGTATTTCAGCTCGGTTCCTTTCATGCTTATAAAATCAATCATCGTGGCAAATTTTTTGTCCGGGGTGACCATGATGTAATTATTGTGCAAAGTTGAAGGCGTTGAAATGGTGGATTTTTCTTTGACGGAAACTAAAGCTGGATTTCTCAAACCAGCTCGAACGAGTTCTTGCAGTTCTTTTGTTTGAGTTGCAGAAAATAAGCCTGTTCTTCGTAACCTTGGGATGAAACTCAAAATGCTGTTGACCTCTTTGTAAAAGCCCAAATCCAATAATCTGTCAGCTTCGTCGAGCACCAATATTTCCTGAAATAATTTTATAGACCAGGTGATAAATAAATCTCATCAAAGTAAAAGTATGATGATTATATATGATTTAGGTGGTTTTTGTGAATTTGAGAAACATTTTGAGCTACTTGAATTTGTTTTTCTCAGGGTCGTAGACAGATATTTTATTCGAGAGGGGCTTGAATCCCTGTATAAAAGTTGAATGTTGACCTTGTAGCATAAAATACTAATAATTCGACGAATATATTATTCTCTATTTAGAAGTTGGTTCCGAATTACCAATTGTTTCAGTTGACTCTGTAAATTAATTTCCTGGCATTCCGACAAAATCCCATTCAATCTTCCAGGTGTAGCAACAATAATATTTACTGCACTTCTCAATTTTGCTACATCATTTGCAATTTTACTTTCTTCTCCTCCCATTAACAATACTTGAGTCAATTCTGGAATATTGTTTAAAAACATCTTTAACACATCGCTGATTTGGGCCGCTAGTTCTCTAGTCGGAGATATTATGACGGCTCCAATTTCGCATTTTTTCCATTTTTCAGGACGTCTCTGGAATCGAAAAATATAATAATAATAAATAATACATTTTCATTTAAATAAAAAATATATAATCAAAGATGACCAACACAAAACGATGGAAGTATGTAAAAATATCATCATTTTAAAGACATACAAAAAAAATTGTGCAAAATGTATCACCAGTAAGATTTCCAGCATGGGGATGATGAATGCCAGGGTTTTTCCACTACCTGTAACCGCTTCTGCAGCAACATCTTTTCCTTTCAAGAGTAAAGGAATACAAGCAGCCTGAAATAATACACTTTCTTAAACTTATTTGTTTACAAATAAATCATGTGAAAAAGTACCGTGTTTACCTGGACAGGAGTCATTGTTTTGAACTTTAACTGCTTTATAGTTTTTAAAATTGGGGCGCTTAAAGAAACGTCGAGATCTTTCCATTTTTCCACGTTCATTGTTTATGTAAAACAATTATTGTCTGGGATGATAGCGACCGATATTTTTTGCATTTAAATGTCACAACATTAGTCACGTGAATTCACTGAATTTAGAGTTCCTACAAATAGAGAGTCTGGCCATCTGTAGTGTGTTAGTGTGTACTAGCACGTACGTGTCGCTCGCTTAAGTCAATTGACCCAAAATGGCGACGGCACACACTCATACAGTCGACATGTACGTAAAATCGCTTCTTTCTATTGGAGCCGCCATTTTGGATCAAGCTTTGGATCCAGCCACTCAGACAGTTGCGTTCGATAGCCAAAGTCTCTATTTATAGCATTTATAGGAAAGAAAGCCGAAAGGAACTCTGAGTTCATCGGTTTTGAGCAGTTTTGAGGTTAGTAAGTTACATATGTTTTTGTTATCGTTTACAAGGTGGCAAGTGAACTCCCCGTCCAACTCGGAATTTGTCGGAAAGTGTCATCAGGCAAAGAGAACCACATCATTAAAACTCATTGAAATTAGTGACTGTTGAAAGTGTCAATAGAAACTTCACTGGATGTTTATAAAAACGGCAGCTGCAATGCACAATGACATGGTTTGTCAGCGATTATTTATGCAAATAAATGTAGTTTACTTTCGAGTTATAGCATTTGCAATACTTCGATTAAGCGCTCAATGTATGCCAAAATTTTCAAATATTATTACACAAACTTCGGAATGTTCGAAACATATTTAAAGTTCGTGAATTTTAAACAGTCATGCTTTAGGAATATTTTGAAAAAAGATTTAAGGATATTCACATTTCCAGATAATGTTCAAATTGAATTTACAAATTTCAAAGTGAAGTTGATAAATTGTAAAATATTTTGGTAAAACTTCCAATTTTTGTCAAAAATTATAAAAAAACTCATCTAATGTTTTTCTTCACATTTCAGGCGAGAAAAGACTAAAAATAAAAAAATGGATATACTAGCAAGAAAAAACTGTATGCAAGATTTGTCTGAAAAGGACAATATCACTGTTGCATCACCTGACTATGTACCAATGCCAATAGAAAGCATTTTTGCATATTCAAAAATGCCAGAGTTCAAAGAAAAATACATCAAGGAAGTTCAAACCATTGGAAAAGTCCAATATATTGTTGAACATACATTTTTTCTTGTATCTCCAATGGAAACAGATATAAGAATCTTGGTTAAACATAATTATTTATTCGATGAAGACAATGCTATGCCCAGGAACAGAAAATACATGGAAGAATTGGTTAGCCAATTTTGTATTATACTTTCCCTTGTAAGATACCATACATTTCTTTTTTTTATAAGCCACATTTATTATAAAACCTCAAGTTTCCCAAAAATTTATACAGCTTTTCAGAGAAAAATCATTCTGAAAAATCTGACTTATGGTGCCTGAAAATGAACTTGAAAAAATTGTGTAAAAGAGTTCAATCACGAGTATTTTGTTACAAAACTTTCATCAACTTTTGGAAAAATTTGCATAAATGTAAAATTTTATACAGCAAGAAGGTGACATCATCAGAGTTTTTGGAAGCTTGAACATATCAGGACACGAGATTTCTCTTGGCGTTAATCTGATGCTCCAGGTTTTGGACCTCGCAAGCAGCATGAAAACTTTGAACCTTGTATCGAAATTAGCGGCGTATAGACACGATCAGTAAGATGAAACTTTTGCATATCTAGATGTTCTCTGTTTTTTTTTTGCATCTGTTACACCAATTATGACAAATTCAAACTCATAAAAACACTCGTTTTCCAGGCATTACCCCTTGGAAAATGTGCGAAAACTCATGAAGGAAACCTGGAAGAAAATGCGCGAAGATAAAAATACTGTTTTACTTAATAAATGATAAATAGCAAAAAAGAACTAATACAGGAGACACGAATCGATAAAATTATATAATTTATTACTTTTTTTTCCAATTTCATATATATTTTAACATGATTTTAAAAAACTAAACAAAAAATAACGCATATACGTAAACAACATACATTACAATGAGTTTCAAGAAAAAAAAAAAAAAAAAAAAAAACAAAGGAGATAAAAAAGTTATAAAAACCGAAAAAGAAAGAAAAAAACGTTAAAAAATCGCAGGGGCTATAAGTATGAACTCACGCATGTTGGCAGGTTTTTCAAAGAATTTATTTTGATGTTCCTTATTCGTTTTTTATCTTTTAAATCTCTTTGATATAAAATTTGTGTCTAATGATGCCACGCGATGATCCACCTTTCTTGTTATTCCCATGCAAGGATTGTTTGCTAGGAGACGTACAATCCAATTCGAGCATCGCTGTTCCCTACAAACGAACCCTTCCTAACCGTCCCAATTTTCGCGACGAAACTCATTCGTCACAGAAAAAAAAAACGAGGGACAACATTCCGTAGCCACAGCAAACGAGAAACATCGTGGCGCTTTCGGATCGCTTTCGCAAAATAAACTCTTTAAACGTTCTTTGCGTGCGCTATTGCGTTCGATAATTTTGAGCATTTACAGACGCTGCACCGCGTTAGGCATCGTTTTCTCGTTCCCGATCTTGAATCGCCCTAAAACCGTTCGATCCTCCGATGACATACATACAACCATGCACAAAACGACCTGTTTTTCCGCTTGGAAAGCCAAAAATACATTTTTTTTCTCGCCCCAAGAATCGAACGCCTCCGTGAACAGAATAAAAGACATGCCATCCTTTAGCACGGATTAACTCGTGTTGAACAATCACCAAAGTGGACACGATCGCGCGGACAATCGTCGAACCTTTTATCGCTACCTTTTCTCCCGATTCTCCTCGTTCCTCGAGATCCGCCTACGAACGTCGAAATTTTCTATAGAACCCTCCCCCCCCCCCCTCCCCCTTCGCGCGACAAGGAGAACACGAGAGAAAACGAAGTCCCTGGCTTTTCGAGTAACAATCTTCCACTTTGGTATAAAGAATGCGCTCGTTCACAGTCACCTTCGAAGAACATTCCACCAGGACACCACGAAAAAGTGGCGCCTGGTGGCATCGGTTGGTGGTGTCTCGGATAAAAATCAGACGGAACAGAATATAACAAACAAACAAAGATAAGAAGGTCGAAGGTGACGACTCGAGAATGCAAAACTTTCGCATAGTTAACAACATCATTTAGCCTTTCTTTCTTACATAGCTACGCGGCGGTAGCGACTGATGCTACTGGTTGTGCGGCAAAAGGATCGTCTGTTGCCCGGGAGGTGGCTGGGGGGGAAGGTACTGCATGTGTTGGGGCAACTGTAAATGTGGCGGAATGATGGGACACATGATGGGGTAGCTTGGAGCGTGACCTTGGGGCGGCGGCTGGGGGTACGAGGGCTGGGGAGTGCCCGAAGGGTTGTAGGCACCGGGCGTGTGCGGCTGGTTGGGGTTGCCTGGGGAAGGCGTTTGACTCTGCTGCTGTTGGGCCATGTGAGGGTGCTGGTGGTGATGCGGGTTCATGTACTGGAGGCCCGGGGCCTGGGTTCCTGGCGAATCGTGGTGATGGTGATACTGGGCCGTCATGTGGGGCGGTGGCGGCGGCGCCTGGACCATGCGCACCATGTGCTGGTACGCCGGCTGGCTCGAGTAAGGCACCTGGAAGGGCGGGTGCAAGGGCGCGGGCGCGAGCAACGGCTGTCCCGTCGCCGCGGCCACCTGCATCTGCGACGCGATGTCCGGCGTGCGGTGCGGCATCATCTGGACTGTGGTCGGATCATAATTTACTGCAATGTTGGAGTTAGACTTATTTTGCTCGAGGTGTCAGGGGTTTTGGGAACGAAGCGATGTGGAACACCAACGATTTTTCAAGCCCAGTGAGTTGATATAAACTGGGAGTTTTTAATTCGTTGCTCAAATGACGAAATCGAGTTAAATGTAACATACAGTGAACAAGTAAAATAAATCGAAGTGAAACGGGATGTTTTAAATATTTTTAATGAGTTTCTCACTTGACAGGTGTTCCACATGTCCTTAAGGTGGCCACTTGGAATGAAGTGAAAGCTATTCCAGGATTGAAGTTTGCGACTTGATCTCAAAAAATAACTCCAGTATTTTATTTTTTTTTTTATTCGATGTTTCTTTTCATTTTCTTCAATCTCCAAAAATTTCAATGTCGTATTGTTTACATTTAATGTAGAGATTGACAGAAAATCTCCGTTTAATTTGTTAAAAACTAAAAATTTAAGCCCTATTTAAAGAACCATTTTCTTGAAATTCATGTGAAATACGCATCAGAATTACACTAGCTGGGCCACCTTAAGGTTCATTACCAAATTGTAAATTGCCATACCCTTTCTAAACCTCGTGACTTGGGCTTGTTGCTGTGTGAAGGCAGTCGGTGGTTGACTCGTCATAACATACGCTGGCATGACCATTGCAGCAGACATTGTTCCTGTGTACTGTGGAGTCTGTGGGGTATGTGGTCTACTTGGTGTTGGAGTACTTGGTGATCGCTGCAAGAAATCATGCTATTACTACTCTAAAGAGAACTTCCAAAAACAAGAACAAAAAAATTGTCATTAAAAACCCGGTTCATAAATTAAGTCCATCATTAATTTCCACACAGTGCGTCAAAATTTGGGCTTTATTGAGGCAGATGGGTTTCGACAATAATTAGGAAAATAAACATCCTAATAACTCAAAAAACGTAAATTTTTCAACGTTTTTTGAAAATTTCAGAAAGTACTCAATAATTATGTAAAACATATCGAGAAACCTCAAAAAATTCAATTAATTCAAAAATTGTAGGAATAAATAACATAAAACAAAAATAAACATTCAGAAAGAGTATATGATATAAAAACAAATCACCTTAAAACCTACCGGTGTAAATGGTTTGGCGTTGGGATTAAATTCTTTCGCGTTCGGATTCAGAGTCGATTTCTTAAAAGAAGTGGTTATTTTGTCAACGATCGGTTCCTGGGGAGTTGGCTGCATGGGGGGAGTGGCTTGTTGTGGAGAACTCGTCGGCTGTGGATGATGTGGACCAGGTGGCGGTTTGCTGGTAACAACTACCTCCTCTGGCACCGGTTGCGGGGGTGTCGGAGGCGGTGGCTGCTGATGTGGAGGTTGATGCAGCGGTTGCTGTATCGTTGGTTGCTGCTGCTGCTGCTGCTGCTGCTGGGGAATCACAGGGGGAGCCGGAGTGTGGGGGTGTGGCTGATGATGCACCGATGAATGAACCGACATCGAATGAGATTCTGGTTGGTGTTGCTGTTTCCTGGGAAGCGGCGGCGTGTCCTGTGATTCGGAGTTCAACTTGAAGTCCGAAGAGAACTGACGCAGGTGATCCTCCCTGGACGAGTGATCGTCACGACCACGTTGAGTATTACCCTGTGAGAAATTTTTTTTCTTAATACGTCAATGAATTTTTTGAATCCGGAGAAATATTCATCGAATTTGGCCAGAAACGGCGATTTTTCGCCCGCCTTGCAAGCACAAAAAATCGAAATTTGCGATACAAGCGGGCACAAAATTGTTTTATTCAACGTCAGCGAGAAAATACAAAATTACCTTGCGATGATCCGGTTTCGGAGGCAACATATCGCACCGCTGACCCTCCATCGAATTCTGCTGCTGCAAAGCAGCATGCCCAGGATGCGCAGCATGCTGCGAATGCTGATTCTGATACGAGACAGCCCCGGATTGCGGGAACGGCGCTGGCGGCAACACTTGTTGCCTGCCGATTCTGTCGCGTTTGTCCGGGTTCATTTTGTTTGAATGTTGCTGTTGTTGCGGCGGTGGCAGTGGTTGCTGCTGTTGCGGCGAACCAAACGCCACTTGCGAAATCGGGGCAGCTAATTGGGGTGGTGGGGGTTGCGCTTGTGGTGGCATTCCTGCGTTGCCAAAATTTCGTACCCGTGAATTCATGGGATATCCATGGGACATGACATTGTCTTTTGTATCTTTCTTAACTTTATCGAAAGTTTGAGTAATTATACATGGTTTCGCAGTATGATTACCGGAAACGGGAATACTTGGCGGTGGCGGCTGAGCTGCGGACGCCGGGACGAATGGCGGATTGTTGTATGTCATGACCATTCCGGCCGGGGGCGGCATCCCCATGTGAGTAACTGAGTGTTGCACGGGGGGCGGCGGGTGTACCGAGGGGGGCATGGCCACTGGAATGTTGGTCGTTTGGGAAACGTTGACGTTGACGCTGGGCAACGGCTGGTTATATACGTTTTTACTACTGGCCGGGCCCGGCGAGGGTGGCGGCGGTGTGGCACGCATCGTTTTTCCAACCTTGGCGTTCTGGTTACGCTTGTTTGGCGGAATATATTTTGGACCGTCGTTCGATCTTTCGCCGGGTCTTTCAGTGGGTCGGACCTGAAATGCAAAGAAAAACCCTTAAAACAATTTCCAAGTGAATTTTTTTATTTTATTCAACTATATATCACCTGGAATTGGGTAGGAACATAATTTTTTTCCAATTTTTGAACATGGCTTTGTGTGTACATTTTTTTTTCTAACGATTGGAAAATTTTCAATGTATCGAATTGCACTATAAAACGCCTGGTCTTTAATACATCGAAAAAATTGTCGGGGAGATGAAAATCCGCGGGCTCGATTCGCAGAAATTCATGCAGACTCAACTTCCGCAGAGGGAAAACCTGGAATCAAGCTTGACCGGACGTGGCGTGGTCGGGGGTTTGCGAGAGCAACAAGGAGTAAATTGTTCTCGCTCGAGTTTGGTCCAGTGTCACGTAGCATTCTTGTACGCACGTAAATTAAACATAGTTAAGAGTATTGACAGACTCCCGCGGCTGAGTCCAATACGGCGTGGATTCTCTTCAGTGCAACAAAATCCCGCTCGTCAGACGATGAATGTTGAAAATCAATATTTTGACTCTACGGACGAAATATACTATTTTATGTGCTCAATGACTAGTACTGATGGAAATCAAATTTTTTAGACACTAGATTTTTTATTACAATCGATTTTCATAATTATAACATTCATAACATGTTTCAGCAATAAAGACGAGGATTTTTATATATATCCAGCCGCATGTTGTGGCATTCAACGTGCGGCCGGGCGTGCATCGTCTCTCTGCCAAAAACAGCCAAATCAATGGACGCTAGTGTTAAGATAGCAGTCGTAGATAGAGAGCTAGTAAGCAATATCGGAAGGTCTACTCGGTTCGTTGCCTCTTCTTTCCATTCTCCTGTAAAATATCCGCTCGGACGCTTAGGTCCCTTTTCTCATATTTTGCTAATTTCCAACTATATTTCTGAAAATGGACACGAATTTTAAGGTCTTACGATTGTTATCAACTTCGCAATTTTTTAGAATTAATGGGAATGTCGAAATAGTCAACGATTTTTCTGAATTTATCTAGCACCTACATCTGATAGTTTTCGAAAAATCTTAAGTTACTTGTGAAAAAATCTATCATTTCTTACACGCGAAAAAGTGAAACAGGAAACACTTTTTTTCAAATTATAGCAAAATAATCGTATTCTACACGTTGAAAAAGCGTGATTTTTAATTCGTATGATAGTAACCCTGGAATAACTGACCTGACACTCATTTAAAATCAGTCGCTTTTTTACCTAATAACATAATATACTATTTTTATGCGACTTGGAACAAAATAAAACTTACCACAGCTGCATATTTTTCTTCTTCATCGCCATTTTCGACATCGATTCTTGATTTGTGAGCTGGTTGAGATTCTATTTCGTTGGCTATCTCAGCAGCTTTCTGCTCTTGTTCTTTGTAATCCTTCGTATCCTTTCGCTGAAGAGGGACTGTGTATTGGATCAAAGAAGGTTCGAATGTGGTCTGTACACCGAAGGTGTCTTCATTTTTGCGGAACATATCAACAGCGTCCCAGCCATTCTGTAAAAATATAAACAAATTTTTCAATACTCTTTAATTATAATTCTTTTCATTTCAAAGTGTTGTGTAAAACGAAAATTTTTTTCGTCTATTTATTAACTACTTCAATAAAACAACAAAGTTTTAAATGTTACTTGTTTGAGAATTATAGAAAAAGTAATTCAAAAACATTACTAAAGTCGAACATTTGAAATACATTGCAAGAAATGAGGAAATGTGTCAATTTTCATCTTTTCTCAACTTCTTAACACAAAATCCCATTTTTGCAAAAAAATAATATGACGGCAACTTACGACCCCTGGTTCTCCCAGACCCATCTCCTTTCCATTGATATTCGCGTCGTCCCAATTGTAATGAACGAGCTCTTTTTCTCGTACCGTCCCATTGAACTTGCTAATAGCCGTGTCTGTCTGGAATGTACCCTTGGTCGCATACTCCAAGTCCACGTCCTTTGCGGAAAACATGACGATATCTTGAGGCTTGAAAATCAATTTTTCCACCACGTTTTCGACCTGGATCTTGCCCGATGGCTCGACCCTGTGCGCCATTTCCAGGACAATGTAAAAATCCGGTGAAAAAGTTCGGAACACGCCCTCGTAGATTATGCCGCTTGGGGTTTGGAGCTGAGAATATAATTTTTCGCGTATTTATCATAGCATAATAATACAGAAAAATTGCATTCAAATTTTTTGAAAAGGACTTGACTGTGTTTGGTGGAAATTTTCTTTTTATTTCTTACCAGTATATTATTAATATATTACGCTACAAATGCAGTTACAAAATATAAAATACCTATAATATATAGAATAAAATTATTACATGTATTTCATAGGTAAAACATTGAAATATGTATGAGTACTTTTGGATTTACATTCTAACGGATGATTTCTGATTTTCTCAGTTTTTCACCAAAATATGAGAATCATTTTTTTTATTTCCTATTATTTTTTAAAATTTTATATGTCAATCATGATATTTTTTTCGTTTCAAAATTGACCAAAATTTTCATCATTAAAAAAAAAAATGGATTATATGGATTAAAAATAATTCTAAAAATACACTCTTAAAATCCTATCAAATGATTATTCATTTGATTAATTTTGGAAGAAAAAAATTTTGTAATAGTAAGAGGCAAATACTTATTTATCCAGCCAATATTGTAATTCAAAAATATATAGTGTATTATTGTTGCAAAAAAGTGCCATTTTTTTAACCAATGATAAATCACAAGTTATACCTGAACAATGTTGCCAACGTGACTAGTGATGCAGTGCATGAAATTACAATTATTGTAAATTCCTTCCGTGACGAAGTTACGGTCCGGCATCGTGCGTGCCCGTGGCGACCTGCGAATCCAAATTTGTGCTATTTTGTAATGGGGGTACTTTGTTCCATTTTTTTGTTTACAAAAAATTATATTTAATTCGTATTTAAAAATACTGCATTTGATTCTGATTTTTGGGGTAAAAAATGATGCAATTAATTTGGAAATAATGAATCTCGAAAATTGAAAGAAAATTCAGTAAAAAATGTGGATTTCATAATATTTTTGGAATCTTCAGTTATATGTTTACGACAGCAAATGGTACAATCCAATAATATAGAAAAATGTAAAAATTGGGAATTAGAAATAGAAATTTATAAAATTCTCAAATTTTGTACTGTACAAAAACAATTACCTGAAAATGTAACAATGTGTAAAATTTTGTGAAATTGTCGAACGTTGTCTCGTTCTTTGTTTACACTATAAAAAATACTATAATTCAGTATATTTTGCAACCCGCAGGTCTCAAAATCGCTGTAAAAATTCGACAAAAATTGTCAAATTAGAACACTGTTCAAATTGACAAAACTTATAGTTCTTTGTTTTCACAACAAAGAATGTTGCAATTCAGTATTTCGTAATCAATACGTTGCCAAATCGCTGTAAAAATTCGACACAAGTTGTATAATTCGGAATATTGGTGAAATTGTCAGATCTGGTTTTCTTTGTTTACCGTACCAAAAGTACAACAATCCAACATTTTCGAACCGACGAATCGTAAAATTTGCATAAAATCGTCAACATCTGTGAAACGCGAAATATATTTGTGAAATTGTCGAACCTCGTAGTGGGATTGTTAGCACGGCCCTTCCTTTTGCTATTCATCCTTCCAGAAGACGGATCCTCGCCGAATCTGCCGCCGGTTCCTTGGGGACTTCCTGGTTTCCTAGTGGGGACCGGAATTTTGGCGAATTTTTCGAGTTTCGCCAGGTGAATATCAACTTTCGTACCCGGGGTACTTTGTCGCGAAAAAAATCGAGCGTTGACAATTTCTCGTTGAAAGTTACAAGACGACGCGTTGGCGGGACGAGGTCGATTAACGAAAAACGAATCTCGAATATTTATTTGCACTGCCCACGGAGGACGCACGATCAAGCTACTCTCAGGACCACAAACTCCGCGGTGCTGCTGCGAAGTGACGTAATGGCCAGTAATGGCTATCTCTCTCTCGCGCGCGCTTTTTCACTCGCGAAATCGCCCATGGGGAATTCCGCGGACGGAACTCGCGAGGAGGGGGGAGGGATGAGGGAGAGCGATAAATACCCCGAGTATTTCGATCTTTCGAGGACCTTTTAATTAGATGCAAGGAAATAATTAATTGACATGTGCTATGCGAGCGATTGAAGATGCGAATCGCGGGAATTGTTGCGAAAGTTGCCCGTGAATTTTCCGTTCCCCCGGTGACTCCACGATTCTAGGGCCACCTGGTGTGTTTTTATGTGACAAATTTTTCATTGTTTTTAAAGTTTTTTAAGCATTGTTTGTTTTCTTTGTTTTGTTTATTTGTCATATTTATTGTTAGATTTAGATATAATAATCAAAAATTCACTCAAACCAATTGTTATCAGGGCTAAAATAAAATTAATAAAGGAGGAGGCAGAGGAAGGTTTTCATCTAGATTTCTTTAGCGCTTTCAGCAAAAGTTGACAATGCTATTACCGATTGTCGCTGATGCGAAATGCGAATGGCTATCGCCAGCGACTATCGATATAACTGATTACTGAATGCAATATCGATAGATCTCGATATTGTCACCTGTCATTGTCATTATATTCAATGTTTATGTCCAGTTGTGTCCAATTTTTCCTCTGTTTACTACTGAAAATACTGTTTTTCAGTAATCAATTATTATTTTTACAGAATTGTAAAAGTTTATTTTTGTTGCTGCAAATCTTCTAATTCCAACAAATCACTTCTGACGGCAAATAACAATTTATACACAAAATGGTGAGTTAAAACTCGGTTCAAGATTTCCACGGGATTATTTCGGTCACACGCCTTGGTGTTGCCTTATTTAGAAAATTTGATTCGATCATCTTCCAGCGTATATATGACAGTCATTGGCTTTTCCCACTGAGCCAGAAAATTTTTCAGTCATATAATAATTTGAGGTGTTTTTGTATGGTTTTCTTGAATGTTGTATGATTTTATCTCATGTATATTCTACATTTCGTAAATCTTACAGCAAGATCCAAATGAGGATACTCAATGGAACGACCTTCTTCGACAGAGAGGAATTATTCCGCAAAAAGAAAAGGAGATTTCTGAAGACCAAATTGTTGACATTTTGGAAAATACGATTAATGAAAAAACAGGCGAAGGTATTGCATAATTTTATTGTAGCATTATTATTAAAGGTTTTCGACGTTAATTTATGTTTAATTATGTTGAGCTGAATAATTGATGAAAACTGCTCTCCAAAAATACTGTTTTTTAGTTGTTTAAAAAAATTGAATGTTTAAATATAGAGTATAAATTGATATTTTAAATTCCAAGTTTTAAACATAGAGTTCTTAATTTCACGGTTTCATAAATTGTGATTTTTTTTTCTAATTATACATTTGATTCATTATAATATTGAAAGGTGACATTCGAAAACTCCGAACCAAGGCCGGTTTAAATACTTGATTAGATTTTACATCAGTTGAATTAAAAATTCACAATTTATCATTGTATATTTATGAGTATTAAAATAAGAGTTTTCTTAAGTTTCTATAATGTACCATTAAATTCAAATTTTAGAATGTTTGAAGGAGAAATATATTTCACTCAAATGTTAATTTTTCAAATTTTGCAAATTTGAGACTGACAATGAGTTATTGACAAAAATTGTTATTTTTTAGCACGTTTACGAATACCAACTCTAACTCATAGTAGAATTTAAATCTTTGCAAATATTAATATAGGATTGTTGCTCTTTTTCTAGTTGCAACCAATTTAGATGACAAAACATTGGACGAGCTCGACGAGCTTGAAGATGAGGAAGATGAACGAGTTCTTCTCGAGTATCGAAGAAAAAGAATCGCAGAAATGCAGCAACAGGCAGAAAAAGCTAAATATCGAGATGTGCGCGAAATTTCGGCACAAGATTATGTCCAGGAAGTCAACAATGCAGGAGAGGAGATTTGGGTTGTTTTACATTTATATAAACCTGGGTAATATTGTGTTGCTTGTTGTGCCATTTCAATACTTTAAAATGAGCCTCACTGCAACGTCAGTTTATCTTTTGCATTTGACCCTTTCAATTTTTATTGTTCCACATATTTCAATCACTGATTCGGAGTTGCAATTTCTTTCATTGAAAAAAAAAGATATATTTTTTGAATCACAAATTCTAGAATGAACCAGGAATTTCAGGACGAACAGTTATAGAAATTATTATTTTTCAGAATACCTCTATGTACGTTAATCAACCAGTACTTGAGTGCATTGGCACCAAAATTTCCTATGACGAAGTTTCTGAAAAGCGTGTCCACGACGTGCATACCTAATTGGCCAGACAGCAATCTCCCTACAATATTTATTTATAAGAATGGCAACATGACAAAGCAAATTGTTGGACCGATCGAATTCAGGGGAATGAAATTGACTCAGGATGGTAACAATTTTTTTTAATGTTTGAAAGAATAATAATTTTTTTCCTCAAACTGATGGCTCGTAGACAAGAAAATGAAAGCCTTTGTGAATCAACTTGATTTCTAAATATTTTGGTTTTCAAAAATGTGTGAAAACGTTTGATTCTTATCATATCAAATATATATTTTTATCACTCTCATTCATTTAGCATTAAAACTTGAAATAAGCTACGATTGGTCATGATGAATTTTTTTTACAGAATTGGAGTGGATTTTGGGTCAAGAGAATGCTGTTCCAACGAAAATCAAGGAAGACCCTAAGCCAAAGGTGCGTGACATTTTGTTTTCGTCATTGAAATCTCGAAACGATCTCCACGACGATGGTAATGATTGGTAACTTCATGGACACATTTTTGGGTTTGTTTTTTTCTTCAGATTATCCTCGTATACATATATTTTTCGTTGTGTATTTTGAAATGTTTTGAATTGCATTCTCATAACATGTCGAATAAATACTTTTGTTTTTCTGCGAAATGTGACCATGTCATTCAGTTTCTCATTTTTTCTACAACTTTGTTGTTGAATCGTTTTTTAATAAAATGCTATACGTTTTTGTGACAAGTTTAGTTCATTCATGTATTGAAAATTTAAATATCTTGCAGTCTTGAACTCGTGATGAATTATGTATTTCCAGACGGCATTGTATCAAAAGTATTTTAGAACCTCACGTTCTGCTAACTATCGAACGTAATGATGTTGCAAAAATATGTGCGTAAAAAATTTTAAAATGAATTATAGAATTTCTCTATTTTTTTACACTTTTTTTCATAAGGAAAATGTACGCAAATATGTACGTACATTAATTGTCTAAAAATTACAGTAATTCAGTTTGAGTTCGTTTTTATATAAAATGTTGTTCAAGGTACAAAAGGTTTTTTGTTCATAAATACATAAAAATATATGCAAAATCGCGTCCCTCCATTTTCAATTTTTGTTTAAAACGTTTTCGCAAAAGTCACTTCAGTACAGTTACCGAATTAGGATTTCTATGAATTAGGACCCCTCAAATTAACAAAATAAAACTAGTGAAAGTAACTGCGAAATTGAGTACCACATTTTGTTTTGTCCCGGGGCCCCTTCACCTAAAGTTTCGGCCCTGCGACCGCCGGTCGAGAATGGACCGAGCTCGCGCTCCCCCTTCCCTTATCATCCCTTCATCCCGCGGCGCGTCGTCTTTGGGGAGAGTTTAGGGGAGAGGCTGCTGCCGCCGCGCATCTCGTCCCGTTCATCCCCCGCGTTTTTCCTTGTGAGCGTGCGTCGCGGCACCCGTGTCCGCGTCATCGTGCCCCTCATGCGTTCGTTTCGGTGGCGCAGCGATCGCTCGAAATCGGAAAAATAAAGCTCGCGCCGGAACCGCGAATTTTCCCCCCTCAGTCGTTGCCCACCCGTTGCCACGGGCTTTCGTGCCCGGCTAATTTTTCTCCCTCGGGTCGCCTTTTTTTCGCCGCCGCCGGGCTCCCTCTCATCCCTCCCGAGTGACGCGTCCCGTTGTGCCACCGGGAACAACCAGCCCCCAGGGCGCTATGTGAGCCCCGGCTTTTAGTGTGCCCCCGCCGCGTGCAGTGCTTTTTTAAGGTGCGGTGCAGTGCAATGAGGACGCGTCCACGGATTCCCAGTGATTCGAGGCGAGATGCTGTCAGTCGAAGGTGAGTTTCGCTAGCGCTCGGAATTTTCCGCCGATCCCGGCCTCGCGATCGATATTTTCTCGTGTCCTAGAGATGAAAAAGCCGCTATTTCCGAATTCGGCAAACCGGCTAATGCGGATACGAAAGTACATCATGGTACTTCAGGTGCGTGAAGGAAGTTGATTGGGCACTGTTTGAAATCGTGACCAATCCGATCGCGGGGATTGGAAAACTAAAATGTAACGGTGTTTTTTCGCGGGCAATATCTTTGATTGCAAAATTGTGGGAATTTTTGATGATGGAAAACTTATTGTTCGGATTGGACGAGTTGTATGGAGTTTGTGGGGATCAGGACAATTTCAGAATTTCAAGTTGAGGAAAAGTTAGTTTTTGAAGTAGATTGACCGAATTCGGATTTCGACGACCGATCGAATTGCGCGAATGTGAAAGTGGTATTGTTGTATTTGCGGATTCGACGAGTTAGTGCGGGGATTTTGTTCATTTTAGAATTTTTGTAGGATTTAGAAGATTTCGTATCATAAAAAGCTTCTTTAAGACGAATTTTTAGGGCTTGAGCTCGTATTTTGTGAGTTTGAAGTTTACTGGACATTGTTTGAAATCGCGACCAATCGGGTCGCGTGGATCGGAAAACGGGAACGCAACGGTTTTTTCATTTGCGGTAATTGTGATTGTGGAATCGTGGGTATTTTGAATGATGGGAAAACCTTTGTCCGGATTAGACGAGGTTTTGGGGATGAGGAGAATTTCAGGATTTCTGTATCTGAGAAGGTGGGTTTTCGAATTGGACTGACCGAATTCGAATGGTCGACGACCGATCAGATTGCGCGAATGGGGAAACAGTATTGTGTTTGCGGATTCAATGAGTGGGTGGGGGTATTTTGTTTATTAGTCAGATTAATTCGATTAATTAGGTTTGTTTGAATTGAATTGGAATTGTCAATTTATCAGATTAATTAGATGTCTGACAGATCGGTCAATCGCACAGCCCGAGTTTCGTTTGAAAATTAATCATTGTGGACGTGTACACTGTACTTCCTGAACTTTATCGTACTTTCCAAAATTATATTGAAATTTATTTCAGATTCACACACATTCTATTATACGTTTTTTTATGAGGGACTGTACAAATCTTATGAAATTTTTTTTCTAGTATGTAAAATGTCTTTCTCCGTAAATTCACAAATTTCTAAAATTTATTTGATATTGAAAAAATTTTCGAAAACTTCATAAAAATATCGAATTCTTTTTGAAACGTTCAAAAACATAATAAAATTTTAATTTTACCTTTGAAAATTCTCGAATCTTTATTCAGTTCCTTATGAAAATTCGAAGACATTAAAAAAATTTCAAATCTTTATGAAGATTTCATGAAGTCATTTTGTAAAGAATTGAAATTCTATAATAAATTCAAAAATTGTGTAAAAATTGTGTTTTCAAAAAAATTGCATTGAATTACGTAAAAATCAGAGTGAATATTTTAAACTACATTAGATAAAATTAATAATTTCTGTAAGATTGTTATTCGAATTTAATGAGATGCTCTTTGAAACCATGACCAATAGGATTGTTATATCGTTTTGATTGCGTGAAACGTAAAAGACCAATGCAATTTCATTGAGGATTTCGTGCATAGTAGTTCGTTCCAGTTTGATTCATGCAGAAATCACTTTTTTTGCGCAAAATCGAGTTTCCTATGCTACTCCGAAAGACAGAATAGAATAACATTCCGTTACAATAGCAAATGGTTATTTTTTTTCAGCTTGGAAATGTGTTTTTAACGATGCACAAAGTAGAATGTTCAAAAATTCGGTTCGTTTTCCTCTGGCGGAAAAATGGCGACTGTAGTAAAAATTAGTTCATAGAGTCGAAAACTGATTGCTGTTTTTAAACAAACATGAAAATTTGCAATTTATCATGTTTTGTTTCTAATTTCTGCAGTGTTGCTCACTCAAGTATTCATTCCGTTGTGATACTTTCCGCCCGTATTTCTTTATTCTCTCCAAATTGTTCTGAATTCGTTGACTTTTCGCATAATTCGAGACTTGAACTTTTACTGCGCTGGCCGTTGTTGACATTTTTTTTCGCCCTCTCAGAGAAGCGTTTATGTTACCAATTTTTCCGAACTTTTTTAGTTTGTGTGTTTTTTTCATGATTCTTATACGTGTTCGAGAAACTTCGAGAACTCGGGAATCTGAACGAGTTTCTCTAGGGAAAATCAAGGAAAATAAACACTGAGATAATTTTATGATAGAGGAGTTTAGCTTTCAAGTTTTTCACAAATTCTATTGTCACGTGAAGCGTATATTTTCAAGATCGTTTCGAATGTAAATTGTTCGATGAATTATTCAATAGGCAACTCCAAACAAGTTTTAAACAGATTTTTTTTCTTAATATAAACATTTCGATCTTATTCCCTAATTTTGTATATTTGAGAATCTTGTTGACTCGAAAATTGCTTTTTGAAGTCGAAGACATCTCTTGTAAGATGAAAAAAAAAAAAAATCCACGTAAAATCCGAAAAAATACATTTTGACGAATAAATCTCAATTTTATTTTAATTAAAACAGACCAAGGAACGGAAGATTGTAGATTGATCAAAAAATGTCAAGTTTGCAAATTTAAAAATTCATATTTTTCAGATTTATCACACTCAGAATTTTTTTAGGTAGAATAATTTTTCGATCTTGACTTCACTTACTATTTCTCCTTCAAATTTCGTCCAAATTCCAAGTCCGCATAGCCTGAAAATTTCGCTCGAATTCCCGCGACAAAGTGTAGAAATTGTCTTCATCATAACGCGGGGAGAGGAAGGAAAATTCCGGGGGTTGGGGACGGCTGATGGGGTGAATACGAGCGGTCCGTGGTTAACTCTTCCAAATTGGTTCCGGTGAATTATGGTCATCGAGCGCGGTAAAATATTGCCCGGGACAAAAAGGGACACGAAGGGGAAAAGGGCGAGAAAGGAGAAGACGAGTTCCATTAATAGCGCGGCGATAAAGGGATCATAATGACGCGTCCGAGGACTCCGAGGAGCGCTTCTTTCGGCTTGTTTTAGCCGAAGAAACGACGCCGGGGGGAAACTTTTACATTAATGGAACTGCGGCTTGAATAAAGGCGCGCGCGCGCGTGTATGATTGATAATGATTGGTCATACTCGTTAGTGATCAACTCCCCAATCGTCATTTAATGGAGCTCCTTCAGCGGAGTTATTTTTCACCGTTGATATCCACCCAGAAATTATTCCTAGAAAATTCGAAAATGTATAGATAAATTCGTACCTCCCCCCCCCCCCGGCAGACGTCTTTTATAAACGCCTTGGGAATTTTCTCACTTTTGTTGACATTTAATGACTTAACACCAAATGGAACAATTGAATGCTTTTCAGCAGTATTGCACTATCCCGCAAAGTTATCAAAACATTGTTAACACCACATTTTTGGAACTGTTTTCATCACTTCTATGCTCAGATTATCAAAATCTGTTAAACACACGCGTGAACAGTAAAGGAATTTGAAATATGATAGACCTCTATCCCATCCATTAATCAAACAAAAATAGTTGTTGGTGTTCATTGCCCAACAGTCAATTTGCCTATTGTATTTTAATCAACTCGCTGCTCGTACAAATTTATGTAAAATGATTTGACGCTATCACGTGACGATATGAAAAATGGTTTTGAAACACGACATGGGGGAGGCCCCTCCCCCCAAAAATTGTCGGTGCGTGATATGATCATCAGAGAACTCTATGGTACTCACTCGGGTCGTTCGATGCCAACGTTAAAATCACTGCCGGAAATATCGCCGCAGTTGATTATGCGTTCGATTTTCCCGATTAAAGGCTCGCGCGTCGCGGTGCTATTTTTATCTCCGCGCGAATTCGACGCTCGATAAAGGAGAAATGGGGGAGGTTCGACGAGTGGCTGTATTTTGCGCTTTTTCAGTGGTAGATTTGCGATTGTATTATGGTCCAATTATTCTACTGATGATACATGCGATTCAAGTTTGAATGATTTTCTCGATTTGGAAATTGCCTAGCTGAAAAATGGCAAAGGTGTGTAGAAAGTGACAGAACAATCGACCCTTATTTCATTGGTATAATTTTCTTCATGTCTGTATAGTAATATTCTATATTGACAATTTTTTTCTGTCATATTTCCTCTTAAGGAAAACCTAAAAGAGGCCAACGAAAATCACCGAAGACTGGGTAAATTTGTGAAGACGTTCCCAAGAGCTTCGATCGTTACCGTAACGATTTTCTCCTCGAAGGGGACGTTTTTTGTCGGGGAATATCGGTCACCGGGTTTTTTGCCACCGAACCCTGGTAATTAATTAGGCCAAAGCCCCCAAATGCATAAGAAGTATATGGCGATGAATAAAACGGCCATTAAGTTTTCCCCCTTCGGCGCGGTGGCGACTTGGGGAAAAAAGGGCGAGATTTTAACCCTGTCCATATCGATCTTCGGGACGTCCTTGGCGCCCGGGGCTCCCCATCACCCGGGTATTTCCAGTAGTCACCGTGAGTTGTCTTCGCCGATTTTTCGGCTCTCGCGTATACGACCTCGTGATTGACTGACGTCACGAGCTATGATCGAGCAGAAAAGTAGCAATATATATCAATCGCGGGGACCCCCTTAAACGAGGGCAATTAAGCCCTCGGGCGGAATACATTTGCCACGTCGTAACATCGGAGTATCTCGTGAAAATGGGCTATTTCGAATTTATTGATTTTCAAAAACATCAATGAGAGGTGATGTTCTTGTGTGGAATCATGTTTTTTGGTATTTTGTGGGGATATGAGGATTCTTGGGATAATACAGAATATCAGAATTTTGTATGTTGAATAATTATAACTGAATTGAAAATTTTTTGAAAATTGAGAGCTTTTGAAAAACTATTTAGAGCTACATGGGTTTTTGATAATTTTATATGAGTTTGAGTAATACATGAGAATTTCTTTCGGAATTGGAAATTTTCAAATAATATTTCTGAAAATATTTGCGAATGTTTAAAAACGATTGAGAAGTATTTGAGAATTTTATTACTGATAACTCGAGGGCACGTTTAAAGTCATTGCATTTTTGAGAGTATAAAACCTCTTTGATGATATTGTGATTTCGGGAAATTTACGACATTTTCGTATAATTTTTCGAAAATTTAAAACCTCCAGAAAATTATACTATTCGAAAAATTCCAAAAATTTCTTGAAATTTTCGAGAACCATCAACAATTATTTTTTGCATTTTTCATCAATATATTATGCCGAGAATAAGATATAACTTTGACTTCAAATATGACAGTATTAAATAGAATAACAAAAAATAATTAAAGAAACGCGAGAAAAACCAAGAAGAAAAAGAAACCCACCATAAACTAAGAAAATCCAGAAAATTTGCCTCCGAGAACCTTCGCAATTTTTCTCATCTTTTCTTTTTTTCACTCGCGCCTCGTTTGGCGCACCTGCGAAGGCCAATTACAAGATTAGCGCACTTTTCCGAATAATTAGCGAGACGAGCGTCGAAACATTAACGCTCCGTTGCAAAATCTTTTTTTTGTGCTGAGAAAAGTCGAAACAATCAGCGAGATTATTAAGTACGTTGTTTTAACGCTTTTAATTAAAAATGAAACAAGCCGAGCGAACAATCCCCGGTGCGGGGAATTAGCGCTCGGGATAAACACGTAATACCGTTGTTATTATTAGTGTTGAGCTTTTGAACTCGGGGGACAATCTAGGCTGAAAGTGGTCGAATTTCCGAATTATTGCCGTTGTCGAACGGTTCATGGTCAGCGCTGGCGTTTGCAAGCATTTGACTAAATAATGGAAACGAATTTTCGGTTTATCTCGGAGATTTTAAGATCATCTGAATGGCAAATACGTATAAAAAATTTCTACATCGTATAACTGGTGCCTTATGTCTTCTGAGGTTCTTTTTTCCTTTCCGTTTATCTCTCTCTCCCATTTCTGGTTCCATCAACCCAATGCGCTAATCCAGCAAAAGCTTTTCTCACCCCTTTTTTCGAAGGAAAAAGAATGGTTTTGGAAGGGGGGGAGGGGGTGTCGAAATCGGTCCAGGAAGGAACGCGGCGATAAATCCCGACTTCCGGTTAGCGAATCGCTGGCCCGAGAGCGATTGTCAGCGGCGCGTTGAAAAGGTGCCAAGAACAGGGCAATTCCGAGAGGGGCCACAATGGCGGAATGAAATTTAATATAAGTCCGTGGGTCGTGTTCCGCATCGAAATTACATTAGGTAATGAAATTTCATATCTGAATAAGCTTCGATGTTTCGTCCTTTTTTTATATATATTTCTTTCTCTCGCTTTTTGTGTAATCGAACAAGCGGAGAATCTCGAACGTGATAAAACGAGAAATTCTTGGAGTTGTAAAAAAACGGATACGAGGGAAATTTGGTCGTTCACGCGTTACCCGGGGGGGAAAAACCACCCTCCGATTTATCGATCAGTTTCGTACACGAAGTGCGTGCACGCTTCGCGTGACAAATTATAACCTTTGCTACATTGGATTGAACTTGAGGGCTTAGTTGATTAAACGGGGCAATTAATTACGTTTTCAGGGAAATGTGAGCTCGGCGCATGAAAAGTGTTGGAGTCGTGTTTTTTTCATGATGGTCAATATTGGACCTATTGGGAAACGGAAGTAATAGATGATGAATGATTTCGGAATGGTGTGGGTTTTTCGGAGAATTTGGGTGGGTTTGTGAAATTGCTGGATCGGCGATATGGAAAATTTGATTGACTTCGCGCTTCTGGTGTGATGACTTTGCGTTTTCTGTATTTCCAATTTTGCACTTTCGATATTGAAAAAAGAAGAATTTGCAGTTTTTGTTTGGTGACCTGATTTTTATTGATACTCGCTGACAAATTCTGACATCTTTTTACCACTTGGGAAAATGTATCGCATGAAATTTCACGAGTTATCCTCTGACAAGTTTTATGACGAAGAAAACCTTCACGAATCCAATTAAAAGTAACGCTAGGTAAAGAAACGAGTTTTAAATTTGTCTCTGAACCACGAAGTTTCGAGGGAAACTTTTGTTTCCAAAAAATTCGCCCTTAGACGTGAAAAAGGTTCGCCGTTATCGCGACGATTTTTCGCCGTCTCCGAAGAAAAGAAAATCCGCTCGTTCAACAAGATAAAGAAGCTGCAATTGCATCTTCGAATCAAGGAAAAGCCTGGGGGAGAATTTTCGCGCGTTTAATTGCCCGGGCGATGAAGTCGGCTTGAGCGTATCTCGATAAAGATAAAGGAGAGGGAAAAAAGAGAATAACAGAAGCGAGCGCTCAAATACAATCAAGAGTCAATATTAGAGTCCGAGCATTGTTAAGTCGTACGTGACTGAAATGCCAAGTGCGCAAATTCGTGCTTGTCTTGTTACACGTGGGCTCTTTTCTAAAAAAAATTCCATGTACAGTCATGTATAGTTAGGCTCCATGCGTACATAGATTGGAAATATAGTGATTAAGGGGAAATTACATGTAGCTAATTGTGAGTAATCGGAACTAGAAAAATGGGTCCGCCAAGAACGCATCCTCTGAAATTAGAATCACAAAAAATCATGAATTTACGTTTATTTATAATATTTTTGGAAAATATCTACACAAATTTTTTAGTCCGGAGCAATTTCAGAGATCGAAAAGAACCATAAAGAAATTATGAAATTTGAGTGGAGGAATTTGGTCAACATAACGAAATATGAAATCGTATATAATTGAATTTTTTTTTTTCTCACGCATGATTATATATTAAAAATTACTCTTGAGTTGGCTTTTCGAAGCGCAAAACGTCAACGTTCATTTCCATAACCGAGCCACGATGTATCTCATGAAAATTCATGCTATACATTCAAATTTTTCCGCTCCTCGACTGCGGCTCATTTTCCTGCATTAAAGTCTCGCACCGTTCTCCCTCAAGCTGTTTGAAATCGAAAGACAATTTGCTGAAAAAAAAAGAAAAACTTGAGAAAAGTTTCGGTTTGAGAAAGGGAGAGAGAAAAGTAGCGAGTCGAGACGAAATTTTATGAACTTGTTCAGAAAAGTTCATGTGATTCAGAACTCAATGTTCTAAATCAAAGCTAAAATAAATATTTATTGCATATATTCCTTAGTACTAAGAAATTCAAGAAAATAGGCACAATATTGCGTTGAAAAATGATCACATTGCGTTCAATATGAATGAAAAAATTTTTCTAAATCGATATACCTACATCAAACCGATACAAATAATCGACGAAATTCCTCAAGTTGTGTTTCGTGACTTTCAATCTTTCGCCCACCAAGTACCTCGATTTCTCTGGAAGGCGGAGGAAAAATTGTGGTTATTAAGCGATCAAGCAATTCCCGTTGTTTTTCTCGGGAACAGAGATGAGTAATTTTCGTCTTTGTCTCGGGGCGTGAGAAATGGCAATTACCCGAGCACTTAGAGGCGCGGTATTCCATTAATCTGGGTAGAAAAATCATTCGGCTTTGCTTCCGAAACCGAGGGTTTTCATTTCTGCTTGATCTTCGGCGACCGTGTTACAAAGGCTCCTTTTTATTCATTTTAATGATGAAAAATAGCTCCACCGAAGTTGCGGCTGTCTTGTACGGGGGTATTTTTCAGCGTTGCTCTGTAAAAGTGCCAGGATTAATGCTCTCGTCTCGTCCCCGCGATTCTTTGTTATGCTCATTTCCCCCAGCGCCCTCGCAATCATGATATTTTGTCCGCCGTTTTGAGAAGAGTGCTTTGGATTTGCTTTGGGTGACGGTTTTCCGAGAATTTTGTGTCTCCCATCAATTGTCCGTCTTCCACACTGACATCGTACAGCCTTGATCCTCTTTTCCCCATTTTTGCTATCGACGCCGAGGAAGTTGGCGATTATTTTCCTTGCTCAATTTTCAACTCGCAGAGCGCTTCAATTCCATAATAGGGGGTAGCATTGTTTCCCTATTCCAGTCGGGAAAATTTTCGGCAAAGCTCGTTGCCGAAAATAGCATTAGCCAACTGCAGTCGCATTATCATCCGTGGAACGTTCGGAAATTGAATCACCGGCAGCGGCTTTGTTAAGGAAAAAAAATGGGATGGGAGAAATGAGGCTTCCCCTGAAACATGTATGCAGATGTCCGTGTTGGAAATGTTGTAGAATGACGAATTTATTTTGAGGTCGTTGATTGACGATTTATCCGTTTCATCAAGTTTTATTTTAGCGGCCACCAATCGCTCTTTATTTTAAATCTGAGAATTTCATTTCCCAACGCAGGAGCTTGATTTTCGATAAGGGAAAACTTATCGGAAATCTAGTCTCCGAAAGCTCTGTAAAATGATGCGAAAGATAATCGATGGAGGCGTTGCCCCTGACGATTTGCAGCGTCTATTGCAGTATTTCGCTCACGCGGAAGTGAAGGAAGTATCAAAAAGTTCGACGGACACGATGCGCTCGTAGGAAGACACTCGGGCTTTCCGCCGATTTGCATAACGTCCTCGAGATGTAGATTCCTCGGGAATTTCTCAGAGCGCGGCTGCTGTTGCTGCTGATCCCGCTGTCGTCGCAGCATTTTTTCCTCTCCTGGTTCTCGAGTCAATGTAAAAAGAAGCTCCAATGGCTTTCTTAAGGATAAATTGTAGCAACGTCGAACGTTAGGGAAAATTGAGGAAAATTGGAAGAATACGAATTAGCTTTTCACCGTGATTGTCGAAACAATTACGGTTAGTTATATTTTTACGTGGAACTAGATTAATTCGTTACTTTCGAAAGCTGCATTATGTTGCCTATCGGAGAAATGGAAGTTTTAATTAAGACAGAGCAGGATCTGACGGGTTAATTAGTTAAAGGCGCAATGCGGAAACCTATGCCGGGTGGGGTTTCATGACGATTGCCTTGTAAGTCTTGCAAGACTCATTGTTGCCACTAGCAAGACACGCCGGCCAACAAAAGAGAGGCAACGCCGTCGTCGTTAGAGTCAGCCTCGAGTGCACATCCTTAGCGCTACGATTACATTTGCCTTAACGAGGTAACTCTATTCCAGCCACTCGAACCCCTTTTGTCCCATGAGCTACTCTTCTGTACTTTAATTATTTTTCCTCTCTATTCTTCTGAGATGGATTCACTTTTTTCTGGCTCGGAAATCTGCAATTGAATAAGATTGACGAAGAGCAATTCTGGAAGTGACGAGGTTCAATTGCGACTATCGTTCGTGGTTCGTGACACAACCGCGACGCGAGCTGAGCAAATATTTGTGCGAGAGAGCAAAGTTTTTGCTGTGTGTTGTCGGGTTTTGTGGGAACTTGGCGGGTCCTTGAGAAATTTCATTGTTAGAGGAAGCAACAGATAATGAAAGTTTGCGATTTTGGGTTTTGAGGAGATTCGGGAGGTTAGGTTTCGGGGAAGTTGTTGCAGGCAGGAAATTCGTCGCTGGTAGATGTTATATTGTGTTGGGAAACTTATGAATTTTGTGAGTGAAGTTTATTGTGGGTGAAGTTTAACAAGATATGGGCTTGAAAATTCGATATGTTTTGGAACTGAAAGATGTCAATTTTTGATTGAGTATGTTATATTTTATCGTGAATATTTTGGATCTCTTGAATTTGATAAGAAAATATAAAGGCTTGAAAGAATCAGGAAATTCAAAAAATGAATCATGGGTTTTTAAAATCTAATTACGAGTATTATAATTATTTTAATGAATATCATTACTCATACGAAGTTGAATTTTATTCCCCCAAATTTGCGATTCTGAAAAGTCGGTTTTTTCAAAATCTGGGATTTATTCATTATTGAATACTGAATCCGAATGTTTGCATGAACAAATAGGTAAAATGATGTAACACATCAAAATTTATGCAACGTTGAATTTCCTCACCGCAGTGGAATAATTTGCTTGTCGGAATATTCCGTTTTTCGACACTCTGCTCCCTGTTTATTAACAAATATTAACTATTCGCATCTATCAATAGGTTAAGTTAGGCGACCTTTATTTAAATGAACATCGCAATAATTTTACGTGATGCTTAATTTTTTTCCTACGTTTTGTCAACGCGCGAAAACTCTCGAAACTTTAAAGTTTAATTTTGATGATTGCAAAGTTGAAAAATTTGACAAGTCTAAATTACATTAAAGTCGAAATAAAAAAAAATTTAAGATTATGTATCAAAACATCGTTTTCCTCATTTTGATAATTTCGAATTTTGACGGAACAAACTTGGAATTTCATGTGGAAATTTTACAATTTTATACATGTTAGATTTTTTAATTGTTGCATTTCCAACTGTTCAGATTAGTTCGTTAATATTTTAAAAATAATACTTCCGAACATCGTAATTTGGTAATTATCAACAAATATTTTTAGATATGTTAGTATACACATACTTAACTACACAATTTCTAGTTTGGTGTTTAAAAAAAAACATTCTCCTTTTTTTTCAAAAACGACAAAGATTGCGGTTACGGACAGTATGAGAGTCATGAGGGTATTGTAATTTATTGTTGTATAAAAAAATATTTCAACTGAATTACTTTTTGAACTCATACAAAATTGACGTTTGCTTATCTTTGAGATGTTTTCTTATTTCAATTTTTTACTTTAGGCCTTATTTGACTTCTGGGCGCCCCTACTGAGAGTTAACATGCTTAGGCATCACAAATAAGCAAGTTTGAGCTGAGTGATTAAAAGTTGGATCTCACTAACGGAATTGAAAACCAAAACTGATCCATGAAATTTCATCCCTACGAAATTGTAGCCCAAATGTACATAACTCGAAAACCAGTTAGCCCCTAGCGACGCGCGAGATTCGCATCGAAAACTTTCCCCCTCGGGGAATCCGAAGTTGGTCCCGTTGTAAATTATTCGCGTATGTAATTTCACGCTATCTCGAAATAATATTTAGCAAGGGCCTGACGTTTCGACAGGTTATTTGTAACGGGCGATAAACGAAGTCGCTGACGACAGCGATAGCCGCGAATCCCGGTCACGCGGCATCCCGCGGGAGCTGGACCGTCGCGCTTTTTCGTGGATTTGCCAAAGTTTCCCTCTTAAAAACAACGTATATGAGGTTTAAGACTGATGAAAATCACGTGGACAAAATCAATTGACCCATAGAACCCGAGAAAAAACCATAGACATTTTTTGAACACATGCTTCGAACACCTCGCAAAAATGGGACGTCGTCATTTTCGGACTGCCGAATAATTGACGAGACTTTTATATAGACACCTCGATCGATTCGTCTCGCAATCTCGACCCGAAAATTGCCCGAGTTTCGGAAATGAATAAAAACCTTGCTCGCTGCCGCAATTTCCGCACGCCAACTTTTAATTAGGTTCGGCTCGGCTTATCAAAACTCTCACGAGTATTCGATTACCTGTATCGTTTCATCAACGTCTCTGTCGTTACGGCGCGACAACTCGGATTTTCGGGAAAAGGAAAAGGGTTAGTTCCAAGCGCTTTAAGCCCGGGGGATTCGTCGTTTTATATCTGCAGAAGCAGTCCCTTTTAAAGTCTTCCCGAGGAGCGCAGGAGATACTTCTATTTCCCAAGGAATCAAGCGATCACGCGTCAGCGTCGACAAGCCGTCATTCATCACGCCACGCGATGCTGAATCCTGATAATTTCATTATTTTCGTTTTCTTTCCTCATACCCTGGACGCGGGAGGTTTTAAATTGAAAAACTTTCGGGATACTACTGTCTTTATGGGATTTGAAAAAGATACTATCAGCGCAGGTGAATTTTCACGTAATTTAAACTTTCTTAACTTTTCCATTTAATATTTGTCCAAAGTTTTATTAATTCCAATATTTCTGATCGATTTTATTTTCAACCGATAGCAAGTATTGCTAATTCTGATGAATCTACAATAGAATAATTAGAATACATTATGTGGTACGGCTGAAGACTGCCTTTTCTCGACTCGTTAGCTTTTTACATCTGAGTCTTGCAACCGTACTAGCGTGATTAACATAATAATCCACGTTTAGCGTCAATTTTCACTGTTCTACTGATGTACTATAATTTTCGCGGGACAATGAATTACCTTACGGTGCAAGTCCCTCATTGCGATTCGTACGTGTGTGACGCGCACGGCGAGGAAAAGTTGCGTCCAAGTGGACGCGGTAATTACGTGGCTTGCTGAATCCTGAAAAACAAGCGACCTGGAAAAAGGGTTCTGGGCATCTCTCGAAGCCAGATAAGCTCGAATCTTATCAGGCGAGCAAATCCGACGGTGAAACGAATTCGCAGAACTCGGCGAATTCCGGGCGCCTCGAGGCGTCTGCAAAACGTCGGAAATGAGAAAAATATTAATATTATGCATACACAGTCCTCCTCGGTTATTTCTTCTCTTTTTTCGTTATTTTGAGGATACTGTACAGTCTCTGGCTTTTGAGAACAAGTACATAATATCGATTCCGACTGAAATCGGGTCATCGTGTGATTTTGATTTCTGTAGAGCAGAGTTTCTTCGATATCAGAAAAGAGTGATTTGAATGCATTTGGAAAATTTGATGAAATCGGGATATTTTCATCTTAATGAAGCTGATTTTGATTCGTCTTCGGTCGGTACATCACCCCTTTCGTGTAATCAAGCGTTATCAGACAGTAATATGTAAACCACCATTTCGTTTATGACGTGATTATTACGAATTTGGGAAACTTTTCACAAAATTTGAGGTATTGTAATATTTTCTATAGACTTTCAGTCACTCCAGAAAATTTTGATAATTTCAATAAATTTATCATACATGCTGAGAGTTGATATCCGTAATATATTAAATTTTTATGCATTTTGAATGTGCATGCATTTATAAATTCAAATTTGAGGACTGATTGATTAGTAAGTACAAAATAAAGACTTGATTCAGTTCGATTCAGAAAAAAGTGCTGTACAGTGCTGAGGATTCCAAATTTTCAATAAATATTCAATTTACACACGACATACAGTATGATAAATTCAAATGAATATATGTTTATAAAAATAACAAATTTGATGAATAGAAATATTCAATTGAATTATGTATAATAAATATTGAATTAAATTATATACGTTTGTGTTCTTTAGCGCAAGAATAAAAATAATTTTTATTTATATGAATATTCATATTATAAATGTTCATACGAATAAATTCTATGGAGTTGTCGACACAGGAAAATGATTTCGAAATAAAAAAAGCTTGAAGGTGTGAGACAATCGAATGGGATGAAATAATTTTTCGGAAATTTCCGGATTATTTTTTAGAATAATGAAACGTAAAAATCATGAAAAATAGTGTAAATAAATTTAAAACACAGATAAATTATGTCATCAAAAATTATCGCGCGTGTTCACGATCAAAATTTCTATTATATGAATTTTTACAAGCATCGTGTAACGCATGTTGCTACAGGACTCGTTCGATTTATTTTCATGGAATAGCATTCTAGCTAAAACCGCTCGGAAAATGCTTAACTTTTCACCGCTGACAATTATAGCAATTTTCTTAATGACCACAATCTGCTCTCGCACAAGTTCAACTGAGCGTCGCGAATTTTTTCTCGTCGCTTCAACCCATAACTCCTCGAACTTTCCCCAACTTTTCAAGGCTATGTACGAGCATAACTTTTCGGGGATCTCTGAAGCCACGATTTTTGCCTTTCGAGGTGGGAGTTTTGGGGTTCATAACAAACTTTTCAGCGTAAATTTGAAGCGTCGTGGTTTCAAGACATTCGAAGATCGTTAACTTTGCAGTTGCGAATATGAACTGTAAATGTCCCTATCATGGCGTAACTTTCGCCATCCTTGCGATCAGTTGAAAATTGAGTCTCTTAGAAGTATCGAAATTGATATAAAATTGCCTTATAGGTCAAGGTTGAATTTTTAAGAGATGAATTCTACAGTTAAACATTATGTTTCACATATAATAATTAACAATCTTTAAAAAAACTCGCACTACGTCAATGTAAATATCATTGCGGGACAGATATCAATACAATTGTCCCAAGATTGAAAAAAAGGGTCCAAGCTGACTTTTCATGATGAAAAGTGTTCGAATATCATATTTAAAACTTTGTTTCGCGTTATCCTTACTCCCCAAAGTCGCTCGACTCTGGACAATTATCGATTTTGAGTGTAAATCTTGCAGAAGACAAGATGTCACCAACGTTAATCTCGGCGTGAACGATTTTTCAAAAGTCACCCCCGGAAGGAAATCCGGGCAGTCGCGAGCAAGTAGATCCGAATCGGGAGCGAATATCATGAAAGAGACAAAGTTCTGGCGGCGATCGCCGGCTGCGCTCGAGGTCCCCAGGTGCGGGATTTTCTCGCATTTCCATTCGCCGTTTGCTGGGGACGAGTTATGGAGTCAGGGCCGTCCTTTGCCGGCTTATCCTTTACCTGCCATCAGCAAATCGAGTACTTTGCGCGCGGGTAAACAGACCGCTCCCGTAGCGGCAAACATCAGTGACAATTACTCGTGTTTCGACCGTTTCGTCAGTTGATCACTCTAATCTTCGTCAAATACTCCTTATAGGGACGGGGGTGGAAAACGAGCATGAATTTTCGGGATTTTTAGAAGAAAAAAGGTCCCTTTTTTTCTATTTACCGTATTTACTCGAAGATAAGCCGCACACGATTATAAGCCGCACCTCGATTTTTGATGCCCAAATCAGTGAAAAACCACTTGTGCTCGAATATAAGCCGCATTCCAAAATTCGTAATTTACGGTAATCGCTACCTCAATTCACATGGCTTTGGCAAGCAAATCGACTAAAAAAAAATTCAGAAGTGTATAGAACATTCAAGAAATTTAACCGAGGGGAAAACCACAGACAATATGGGCGTATTTTCCAGCACACAGCAGCATTTTGCATTATTTTGACGTTTGTATACGAATATAAGCCGCACACGATCATAAGCCGCATCACATTTTTCAGGCTCTAAAAAACCCAAAAAAGGTGCGGCTTATATCCGAATAAATACGGTATTAATTAGTGTTCTCACCAACTATTAATTTACTGTTATTCCTCGGCATCCACTTTCTATCCCCTATCATCCATTTTAACTCCAGTTTAAATCCTCTTTTATCATTTTTTATGTTCTTTCATCTACTGCAAGTCCATTTTCGTCTTCTTTAATCCACTTTAAGTCCACTCCTGTCCACTTTGATACACTTTCGACACCTGCTAATCCATGTTCGTCCACTTTAAATTCATTTTTATCCATGCGCATCTTCTTGCATCCATTTTGAATCCAGTCTAAATCCACTCTCAGGACTTTCCAATCTTCGTACCCACTATAAATCCACTGTTATTCCTTTCCATCCACTTTCAATCGCCTTTCATCCATTTCAACTCCACTTCGAATCCTCTTCTATCCATATTTATGTTCTTTCATCCACTTGAAGTCCATTTTCGTCTTCCCCAATCCATTTTGAGTCCACTCCTGAATTTATTAATTAGTGTTTTTGATTGTTTAACATATTTAAAACGCCAATTGTACACAACCAAAATGTGTTTGAATCTCAGGCATTTGAAATCTGTTTAGTTATAATCCGCGTAGAACTACAAATTTCTACTATAGTCGAACTGGCTGTCTATTCTATTTATCAAAAGATACATAAAATGAGGATTCTTATCATATTTCTTGCACTCACACCTCTAAAATCGACGCCTCACCTCCCGAGAGAGCCCCGAAGACCACTATCTCCCCATCCCCGTAACCGTTCGATGACTATCTCCACTCCCAAGATAGATGAAACGAGGTGCTCAAACATGGCTCGATGGCTCGCTCAAGACTGTTTTAAACACGCTTTCGAGGGTGCTTTACCACGCTTTCCCATTCCCGAAGTGTTTACTGTTTTTTGCCGGCATCCTACCAGAGCCCCCAATACGAGGGGCAAATATTTTATCTCGCGAAATCGTTTTATCATTCGCGATGATTCGACGTCAGAGCACGACAAATCCAGTTGGCAGTACACTCGCGGGGAAAAGAGAAAGAGAGATGAAAAAAAGTGAGAGGGAAAGTCGAAAGCGCTCGTTTCTCATCAGACGAAGTAGTAGTAGCCCGAGTGGCGTCAGGCACAGGCATTAGTCGAGCACGCCCCGAGACACCGTTGATGAACATTTAATCGAAATTAAGGTTTTTCCTGTGCTCTCCATAACTCGCTTTTCGAATCTCTCCCGCGAAGAAACGTAGCGCCGAGTTCTCTCGCTTCAGTTAATCTTCATTTCGCGAGGAGCGATCTGTAATTTCCCCTCGTTTTTTTTTCGTCGTTTTTTCAGTTTATCTCGAGTTTCTGATTCTCGTGTTTCGAGGTGGTATTGATTGCGATGATTTGTACGAATTTTTGTTGTTGATGTTTTTATTTGTGGTACATTGGAGCTAACAATCCTCGAATTTATACTTTTTGGGGAGATGAGGGCTGGGGTTGAAATTATCTCCAAAAATTATGTTCGTGATAATTTAGAGAATTTTCACAATTTCGATGTGTTGTGAGGAATTTTCGAAAATTTGAAAATTCGTGAATGATTTTTGAGAAATGCAGTTTCTGGATAATTTCGTGAATTGGCAAAGATGATAAAAAAATTGAAAATTAGACAATGAAATTTCGAACAACAGAAAAAACTTTTTTTATCGAAACAAAAGTGTTCTTTTGCTTGAAAGCTTTCGTTATCGTATTGTCAGTCGAGATCGAAATTTCCGAGCGCGAATTTATAATTAGTCGGGAGAAATACCATAAGTTTTAATTGGATTGCAGTAAAATATTTATCTTCCATTATTGTCGCTGCAGATAATGACATCATTCCCGTCGAAGTTGTGGAGATTTCGCTGTACACACCTGTCGCTTTTGTGAGAAGATTGATCCGGTTTTACATAAAGCTCATTATGGAAATTAGGAAATTCCCGTTGACATCGAACCTTTGTTCGCGGATGTCTATTAAGGGGTTGTTCTTCTTTGAAGGATACGGTCTGAGGAAAGAATTTTTTAGCTTTCAAACGAGATAAGTTTTGCAATTTTTTGTGTCGAAAATGTTCTTTTTCGCGCGTTAAAATAGAAATTGACGACTATGTCGATGAACACTTTCAAGTCCAAAACGGTGTTGGCCGTGTTCAAGGAGTATAATAGATCGACTTTGCAGCGAAAATCAATAGGAACTTTTATCGTCAGCGTTATTTTCAGTTTCTGAGGTCGAGCTGAATTTCTTTGGGTTCGTTTCGGTCCGAAAATGGCGATCGCTGCAAAATTTAATAGCTTCAAGGAATATTATTCCTTTCGTGATTATACGTAATTTTCCTGTTGATTTTTCTGCAAGAAGACACGTAAATACACGTGCTTAGTGTATCATATACCTGAAAAAATATATTAGTATATTGTGTGATTAGTAGGAAAAGGGGAGAATTTCACGAGCGTAAAGTTTGTCGTACGAGCATAGCGAGTGGAATGATATCCATTGACCGTTAACAAATTTTTTCATCGTTTGTTAAAACTGTTTGGTATTTAACCTACTTTTGTTGAATTTGAGCCAAAGGACGGAAAACCGAAATGTGCTTTTTTCGTTTAGTGTAATAGCGCTATAACATTTACCTTCCCGTCGTTTAATATTGTCTTCATCTTTTGACCTTGCAACGTTTCCACGTGCGTCATGATATTAGTAGTTTCGACTTTCCCGACACTTTAAGTACCATTGTTATCGCGCAATGTTCGAAATGAAAATACTTCGTTTCGCAAACGCGCTTCGATCCAATTCCGACGGCAAAATATTGCGGACCCTCGGAATTCCGAGCTTTAAAATTGCCGTTTTTCCATCTAACTCGCCTGTATATTCGTATTCTGTTTTTCGCTTTTTAGAATTGGTACAAGTTTCATACATGTACAAGGCAACTCGGTGTTTTTACAAGAAAATTTGTGTATTCGAATGAAAATTTTAATGATCGTTTCACACAGCACTTTCGAATAAATCATTTATGAGTCATTTTGCGGAAAAACCAATTTTTTTGTGGAAAACCGAATTATTTGAGAACACAGAAATGCTCGATGATTGAAAGATACTCTGAAAAACGTTCGATCCAATCGAGTAAAAGCTCCGATCAACGCTAAATCTTCTCGCTGATGGAGAACGACGTTTTCATTTGTCTTTAGGGGGTTGTGCCATTTTTGGATCCGTTTTAGCTACCTCTCCAAATCGTAAATCAAAGATCGAATAGTCAGGAAAAAATCTAGTACTTGTATATTAGTTTCCATATTAAATAATTCCAAGTTTTAGCCCAGAAAATGAACAAGCTCATTCAAACTGAAAAATATCTACGTCCTTGGAAATCCATTTAACTTTCTCCCTTATAAGACCTACAATAAATATCAGTTGAAAAATCCAGCATCTCCATTTTCTCAAGCAAAATTCAAGGTCGAAAAAATTCATGGAGCATCAAAAGAGCATTTCTTATTCATTGAAAGCGTTCGTGTAAAGAGCTTCAATATCCGCGTTTTCAGGAAACGTCACAAGTCTGCCAGAAATTCGACAGGAGACAGAGATACGTGTCTATTTGAGGGGAGAAGGCTCAATTCTTTTCCGCGGGCCAATATCGACCCGAATTCGGAGTATACTTTTAAAAAGCTCGCCCCGGCCAAAAGAAACCCTTACGTCGAGAGAGATTACCTCTCAATATTCCACCAGTTGAACAACAGTCTTCATAAAGCAAGAACCTAACTTTATCTCGTTACAACAAAAGCATACGAAAAGTTGAATAAGTCTGATCCATCGTTGGGAATTCGAGGTCTATTTACGAAGCTTTTCCAAGGACGAAGTTACACTTCAGTAATCGAATTGTTTCATTAAAAAATCGTGGGAATAAGTTTGATTGGGAAGAAAATGGATGTAAAAATGATTGACGGGTAATTTTGAAGTCTCGACTCCGTTTTAGAGGATGAAATGGGTGGGATTATATCTTTCGTGACGTTTTTTGGTGTCTGAAAAAATTATATTGAATTCTCTGACATTGAAGAAACTACAATTTTCCACGAATGTATGTAAATTTTTACATAATTTTCGACATGAACCTTATCTTTATCTGACGTTTGAAATGAAAAACACGGCAACAAATATACATAATGTATTCACCTTCCCTGCAGATCGTATTCCTTATCTGCATCTTCGCCGACGTTGTCTCTGATTTCTCGACAAAGTTCCACTCGTAACTTTTATTTTCTTCGTTTGCCGCAACTTGCCGCGTCTCTCAGCAAAGACGTCTTATTCTGCCCTTTTCAGATTTTTCTTCTCCTTTTTTGTTTTTCAACCGTCTTACGTCCATTGCTTTTTCTTACGCTCCGATGTCTCGATACTTTTTCCTTCCGATTTCTTTTCCCATCCCTTTTCCGTGGGGTCCGAGTTTAACCTTTACTTCCCCCGTTTCAGCTGTCTTTCACCACTTATACCCTGCAAAAACTGTCTTCGAAATGTGGATATTTTTCTTCCACCCTTTGCGCGATTTTCAACGGGTCATGGCACTTTCTTGATCTTTCATTTTCCAATGAAATGCCGGTTTTTGACCCGAGAGATTTCGATTTGCGTGTTTACTAGTAAATTATACACAAACTTTAAAAAGCACTCAAAATATGATCTTTCGAATAAACAGGGTAAAACTGTGCATTGGATGAAGTGGAACTTTTAGAAGGTTACTTCATACCATTTAGATTTTTCCGAGTTTTTTCTATATCAACAGTAATAAATAGAATGGTCCGTCGCAACAAACGTCATACCGGAGTTTGCGGATAAAAACTGCTCTTTTTGTTCCACGGTGACACAACTTTTTTTCGTATCGAGTAGAATGAGAAAATCCTGTTTGCTATTTTGATATGGTTCAGTACTCTGTACTGTAAAATATTTTTCAGTGGAAACGTGAATTTAATGGAAGGTTGATATGTTCAATATATTCTGCATTTTATAAAATTATTTCTTCTAACTAGTGGGAAAAGTGAACCTTTTTCCTACACTTTACGTTAACAATCAGGTAATTTATTATTTCTCCCACTCTCAGCAGGGATCCAAAATTACATATTCTACGTGGTTGTTGAATAAATAACAATTTCTCTCACGAAAGTTGAATAGATTGTATTTCACTGTTTTGAAAAAATTCTAAGGAAATAATGTTCGCGTTCCGAGCGAAGTATCTATAACAGTACATCGAGCCATCTAAGGTCGCAGTGTCGACTTCGAGTGCGCTGAAAGAGGGATCAAAAGAACATCAGTTCACTTCTCTTCAAAGCCTTACCAATTATTCCTGCGACACGAGCAAGGGCGTGTATAAACCACTTCATACACTCCGGAATGTACGCATTCATTAATTCTACTCTAATCCTGTTTGGGATGTTACTGAATTTCAACTGCAAAGCTTGGAGTTTCGGGAGATCCTATATATTGTTATGATAGAATTCATATTAGATCTTGAGTTTATTTCATCGCAGTTATGTCTTAAAATTTTTCGAAAGTTATTCTTGACTTGTGAGTTCTATCTTCTTTTTTCTCGAGTATCGTCGTATGAAATCTGAAAATTTTTATAAAGCGATATATTATACGAAAATTTTATGACAGTCAAAATGAATTTTGATCGTTTTCTTTGTTCATCATTAATACTTCAATTTGTCAGTGATTCTACTATCAGCATCCCTAACTCTATCCAGAAAAATTAAACGAGCTACACCAATTTTGGAATTCAAAATTCACGGCAATAACGAGACTCCAATTTATGTCCTCCGCGGAAATACTTTCTGTATAAATGAATTATTTACGACGCCCAAGTTCGCCTGCAACTTGCTGCGGATTAGAATTGAGATTAGACTTAATTGCGCGCTTCGTAATGCGAAATCGCAAATTTAAAGCGAGGATCCGCTTTAACTCGGATTAAACTTTAGAAATCCAAGACTGAATCCTAGCCGGTTTTTTCGCGTTCCCGTATATTTGGATCAAAATCGAGGAACCCGGGAATTTTGAGATTCCCGGCATTACTCATGGACGTTATTGTGGTCCATGCGAGCTGATTGGGAGCATGCGTCCGACAATTCTTTACCTTGTCGAGTTATTTATACGTCGTTTTTCACAGGAAAATGGATAATATGCGTGTTTGGTAACGTTTTTTAAATGCTACTTTATGCTACTCCAATTTGAATGCATGCACGGTATTTTTCGTTGGAGATTTTTGTTCAATTAAGCTGACGTTTTTCAAGTGTAAGGGTATTTCTCTCTGAAGACTGAATTTTACTTCGAGTTGGGATCAGGGTCGGTGAAATTTATGGTGGATGTTGAAATGTTGAAGCATGGATAATAATTAAAGAAATCGAAGAGAAAGTCATGAAAAGACATGAAAATCGAAGAGAGAGGATACACTTTTCATATTTTCATAGTTTTAATCCTAATCCTAATGATAAAAACCATATGTACAGGATTTTAGATTGTAAATTCGATCTCGTTTCTCGCTTTCCCTTCGAGCTGAAGATAAAATTATCTCGAGCCCTGTGGAACATTATTTGTTTCTATACGATAAGAAAAAAATGGGGTAGTAAAGGAAGGGGATGGCGAAGAGAAAAAGACAAAAGCCAAGGAAACGAGGAAAACGTGATTGGAAATTCGCGCGTTTGAGAGCGTGGATTCGTTGATGTCGACGGTTATCAATACGTGCGACGCATCCGACGTACGCGAAGGTGTACGTGGGATTCTCGTGTGTCAGTTACGACCTTGTTCCCGGCGAGTCTTTTCTATTTTTAAAGCCGTTTTATCTTACCACCGACGTAGCGCCGCCCTTGTGTCCTCCTCGTTCTCGCTTCTTACCTTTTAACGAGGCCAGAGCCATATTTTTCTCCACTTGGGGTCACTATCTTCTACCCCGAGCATTTCTCATATTCACGGATCCTCCAAATGCCGTCCCCTTCGGAGTGTAATTCGCAAGGAAACAGGGATGAATTCGGGCTTTCATTATAATGCGAGGCTATATTTTTACACAATTTTAAGCAAAATTAAGAAAATTTTTAAAAAATGTCAGTTACCAAGTTGAGATAGCCAGTTTTTATTCTATTTCCTTAGTTGAATATAAATGATCGTGTATATGTACCGTAAAAGTTTATCTCGTAAATATCGACTTTGGCGCAACGCGTTCGTGCAAAAGCTCTCGAATAGAATGCAGATGAATCGAGCGTTCGGTCGCGATGAAGGAGATGCTCCCAGCGGAGCGCCGGCAATAACAGCGACCAAAGTATCTGGCTGTAACGATGATGCTCGTATGTTCGTAATATAGGAAGTTACCGATAATGAAACGGACTTGAAATTCCATCATTTCCCACGCTCGTAGCTGTTGCGGGCTCTCCTTTCAATAGCGCCCAATAATGCGCGTTCGAGAGACATAACGACGGAATTTTCCGAAAGTTCGCGGTGCTTTTCCAGTTTTATTACCGTGTTTGGCGAACTAGAAGGATCAATACAAGAAAAATCATTGTCAGTGTGAGGGTTTTCAACTTGAATAAAACAAAAATCTCAAACTGCAATCAAAGTTTTTCCATGTTAAAAAAAACACTGTTTTTTGTGAACTTCAAATTTTATAATTCCGTTTTTCTTATAGTTTCTTTAATCGCTTTTTATTATTTGAAGAATGATGATATTTATAGTGTCGCAACATATAAAAAAATTCGACCTTTTTTGCCATCATAATATTCCTACAAACGACCGAAAACACATTTCATTCCGTTCCATCACTTTTATTTCATTTCCACTCCAACAGCTCCGATTAGAAGAATTCTGTTGTCCCGGATCACTTACTGCCCAGTTTTTTGTCAATATCAAAAAATACGCGACACCGCTGTCCTCCGAGTTTTTATTTTCGCGCTCTCAGCCGTTTATATAACACTGAACCCAACACGTATTGCGTCCCGTGACTGCCTTTTTCATCGCACATCGTGCGATCTACGTGCATATATATATGTATATACGAGAAGAATATGTCGCGAATAAATGACATAAGTAACGTGCCGGGGAATTGCGTCAGAGAGACGTGAATTTCGGGCGATTTCATCCGTACTTTTATGAAACGTTGATTAAGTCGGAATTGAGTTGGGCGGTGGATAGAAGCTTGAAGGAGAAAAACAGTTTTTGCTTTTGATCAATGGAAATTATCATATGATGACCTTTTTTTCATCTTAATCATTTTTTGGAAGCATGCTCCGTGTGAAGGAAATTCCGCCCCTATCCATCTTATACCCGCGCCATTACGAATAAGTCGAAAAACCCGTAGAAACAGCGAACTAATGAAATCGAGCAGTATGCCCATGTGCACATGGGCATATGTATAATACATATGCCCATGTACACATGAGCATAAGTATACACAAGCCCGCAAGTAAAGAGTTCGTAGATATCGCGATGTTTTGAGGTGCTTCGATCCCGGATTCATAATAACCGTTTTAAAGGGTTGACCAAGTGTAGTCGAACTGTGCTATATTAGCTCGCTGGTATAAATGGTTTGGCTGAAAATCGACGA